>VWYK01117004.1:0-32976 GCA_013399775.1 Semnornis frantzii | reverse complement strand
CCGGCAGGAAGCGGAACGCGGGTTTCCGGCGGGGTGTTCCCGGGGGGACCCCGTGCTGGGTTACAGCGGCCCGGGAGGAAGCGGAACGCGGGTTTCCGGTGGCGTGTTTCCGGGGGGTCGCTGAGCTGGGTTGCACCGGCCCGGCCCCGCTCCCGCAGCTCTCGGGGCTGTCTCAGGAGATGGCGGCGGGCGGTAGCGGTGGGCGGTGCTGAGAGGGGGAAGCGGTCATGGAGGGCAACGGTGGCCCGGGGAGCGGCAAGCCCAGCCTGCAGGTGGTTTATCAGGCGGTGCAGGCCCTGTACCACGACCCCGACTCCAGCGGCAAGGAACGGGCGAGCTGCTGGCTGGGCGAGCTCCAGAGATCGGTGAGCCCTGGTGGGGGACCAGCCGCGGCTTCGGGGGGTGATGCAGGCAGGGGGATTCCTTTCCCCCCGTACACCTTGAGGCCTGGCCTCGCTGCGGCCCGCTCCCCCGGGGCTCCACCCGCAGCTTTCCCTGCGGCCCCGGTTTCCGTTGGCCGGGCGTTGAGGCCAGGCTGCCTGTAGAGCGGTTTGGGGCAGCCCCCAGGGCCTGGCTTTGGCGTCCCCCTCCCACAGTTTGGTTTTTCGTGCCTCCGACAGTTCGTTTTTCCCCACCGGGTTTTGCTTTTTCCTTCCCAGAGTCTGGATTTTCCCTCTCAGGTTTTGCTTCTCCTCTCAGCGTTTCCCTTTTCACTCCCAGGGTTTGAATTTTCCCTCCCAGGTTTTGCTTTTCCTCTCCTAGGGTTTGGTTTTTCCCAGCAGGGAAAACGGCCTCATGGGGTTGGTGCAGCCCTCACTGCCTCGCAGGAGGACGAAAAGGTTCCTGAAGGTGTTAGGGAAGAATTTAGGGGCTTGTCCTGACCTGCTGCTGCTGCTTGAGATGAGGGCCGTGGGGGGAACCCCATGTCTGTCCCCAGGAAGTGGTTGCTCTGCTGGCCTCGTGTGGGAGAGGCCAAAGGCATCAAGGGGAGTTGGTGATGGAGCCAGAGGTGTTGGAGGGACAAGTTGGTGGAGCCAGAGACATCAGAGGGGCTCGGCGGTGGAGGCAGAGGAGCTGGAAGGGCTCGGCGGTGGAGGCGGAGGGGCTGGAGGGGCTCGGCGGTGGAGGCGGAGGGGCTGAAGGGGCTCGGCGCTGGAGGCGGAGGGGCTGGAGGGGCTCGGCGCTGGAGGCGGAGGGGCTGGAGGGGCTCGGCGCTGGAGGCGGAGGGGCTGGAGTGGTTTGGTGATGGAGCCAAAGCCCGGTCCCTCCTTCCTGAGCAACACATGGTGAGGTGTTTCTCCTCCAAACTTCATCGGGAAGGCTAAGCCTGTGAGTGCAGGTGTGGTTTCTGGCATGGTGGAACCAGATTTGGTCCATCTTGGCTGGATGACTTTGTTGTCCCTTCCTCCAAAACTCTTTCTTTTCCTACTTGTCTTTTTTTTTTTTTTTTTTTTTCTCCTTTTCCTTTTCTGCNTTTTTCCTCCTTTACTCTTCCCCCGAATCCTCCAGCTTCCCACCCTGGAGGAGTCTGATCAGCTTTATCTTCTGGTCTGTGACTTTGTCCTTGAGAAAGCTCTCGAGGGAGGAGTTGAGTTCCATGCAGAAACTCAGCGTTGATCCCACAGTGATTGTTTGGTGGGTCTGAGCTTTGCTGGCTGTGATTCTGCTCATGCAAAGATCTCATTTCGGTTGAAAGATGGAAACAATGATTTCAGAGGTGGTTCCTGTGCCAGAAACAACCCAGATCTGTTGGTCCAGTGGTGGATGCTTGGTGTTTGCTGTGTGAGGTCTCTTGGCTGGTTGGTCAAGAGCAGGCTGAAGACCTCAACTTCTGTGCTGTGGTAGAGCACAAGAGGAGTTGTGCAGCTAACGTGGATCCGTTTCTGGAAGACATAAATGTCACAGTGGGCTTAGGGAAGCTTTTGGTCAGCCCTTGGGATGGAGAGGAGAATCAGGGATAGGCGAGGAGTTACAGAACCATAGAATGGTTTGGGTGGGAAGAGGCCTCTCAGGGTCATCCAGTCCAACCCTTAACCCAGCACTGCCAGGGCACCACCAAAGCACCACCAAACCGTGGCCCTCAGCACCACATCTCCACAGCTTTGAAACCCCTCCAGGGATCAGGACTTCCACCACTGCCCTGGGCAGCCTGGGCCAGGCCTGCACAACCCTCAGGGAGAAGAAATTGTTCCTCGTGCCCAACCAGAACTTCCCCTGGGGCAACTTGAGGCCATTTCCTCTTCCATCACTTGGGAGAAGAGACCAACCGAGACCTGGTTCCAGGCTCCTTTCAGGGAGCTGTAGAGCGCCAGAAGGTCTCCCTTCAGCCTCCTTTTCTCCCAGATGAACACGCCCAGGTCCTTCAGCTGCTCCTCAGAAGTTCTCCAGATCCTTCTCCTTGTTCTCCAGACCCTTCCCCAGCTTTGTTGTCCTTCTCTGGACCTGCTCCAGCCCCTCAATGCCCTTCTTGCAGTGAGGGCTCCAAAATGGACCTCAGTACTCAAGGTGTGGCCCCACCAATGCCCAGCCCAGGGGGACAATCCCTGCCCTGCTCCTGCTAGGCACACTCTCGCTGATCCAAGCCAGGCTGCTGGTGGCCTTCTTGGCTCATCTCCAGCTGACTCTTGCCCAGCACCCCCAGGTCCTCCTCCACCAGGCAGTTTCCAGCCACTTTGCCCCAGCCTGGAGCACTCCTAAGGTCTTTGTGACCCAAGTGCAGAACCCAGCACTTGGCACTGTTGAACCTCATCCCATTGGCCTTGGCCCTTTGATCCAGCCTGCACAGGTGCCTCTGTGGAGCCTCCCAACCCCCCAGCAGGACAACACTGCCCAGAACTGGACACAGTTGAGTCCTCTTCAAAGTCCTGTTGAGCAGAAGACCAGAGGACTTCTTCTGAATGTTTACATGAGTGACCTGGGATTGAGTGGACTGGATGCTCCTCTCTCCCAGGCTGACTTGTCCAGAAAGACTTCTTTGTCACTGGAGGGTTCTGGCTGGAATGAGCAAAGCCAAGTTGCTATGACCTCATCCCAATGTTGTCACCCAACCTGGCGCAGCACTGGATCCCTCATCCTCATCTTCTTCTCCTCCGTATTAGCACATTAAATTTTGGTGGAACTTGTTTATTTCTGGTGACCACCTAGTTCTAAGCTGGTTTTGGAGCTTCAGAAATGGCTTAGACCTCCACAGCTCCTCAGGGCTGGCTGCCCAAGGCCATCTCCGTGGCTTCTCAGAGCTCCTCAGGGCCATCTCTACATCCTTGGTCCATGGCAAAACTCTGTGAATTGATTTAAATTCACATCTCAAGTCTTTGAAGGGACTTAGTGACCAGTTCTGGGGGATCCTTTGTTGGTCTTCAGACTCTGTCTGCCCAAAGCTTGAGTCTGAAGTGATAGCTCAAGAGGAAATGTTGTCCTCAAGTTGCACCGTGGGAAGATTCTGACTCCACAAGATGCCTCTAAACAAATACCTCCTAATCTTCTGATGGTTCAAACTCAAAGCAAGGTTTGGTTTGGGGTGAGGAGAAGGTTCCTGGACTCATCCTCACCTTATTTATATCCTCATTTCATCTTGGCACCAGGTCAGCACCCAGCTCAGATTTCATCCTCAGAGTTGAGTGTCCAGTTGGTGATTGCAAATGGTCCCTGCTGGACTCTGGAGCTTTTCAGTTTTCATCTGCCTCTAGAAGCTGGGGGTACACCAGCCTTGGGGTGGTGATCATAGCATCAGTTAGGGTTGGAAGGGACCATAAGGATCATCTAGTTCCAACCCCCCTGCCATGGGCAGGGACACCCTACCCTAGAGACTGTCTAGAGCCTCATCCAGCCTGGCCTAAAACACCTCTAGGGATGGGGCCTCAACCACCTCCCTGGGCAACCCATTCCAGGGTCTCACCACTCTCATGCTGAAGAGCTTCCTCCTCACGTCCAGTCTGAATCTCCCCACCTCCAGCTTTGCTCCATTTCCCCATGTCCTGTCACTACCTGATAGCCTAAAAAGTCCCTCCCCAGCTTTTTTAAGGCACCCTTCAGGTACCGGAAGGCCACAGTAAGGTCACCTCAGAGCCTCCTCTTCTCCAGACTGAACAGCCCGAACTCTTTCAGTCTGTCCTCATAGGAGAGGTGCTCCAGCCCTCTGAGCATCCTCATGGCCCTTCTCTGGACACACTCCAGCATGTCTACATCCCTCTTGTAATAGTGGCTCCAGAACTGGGTGCAGTACTCCAGGCGGGGTCTCACCAGAGCAGTGTAGAGGGGGAGAATCACCTACCTCACCCTGCTGGCCACAATTCTGATGCAGCCCAGGCTCTGGTTGGCTTTCTGGGCTCCAAGTGCACACTGCTGGCTCATGTTGAGCTTCTCGTCCACCAGCACCCTCAGGTCCCTCTCCTCAGGGCTGCTCTCCAGCCAGTCACTGCCCAGCCTGGATTTGTGCTTGGGATTGCCTCGACCCAGACCTTGCACTTGGTCTTGTTGAAGCTCATAAAGTTGGCTTGTGCCCACCTCTCCAGCCTGTCCAGGTCCCTCTGGATGGATCCCTTCTCTCCAGCCTGCCTGCTGCACCACACAGCTTGGTGTCATCAGCAGACTTGCTGAGGCTGCGCTCAATGCCTCTGTCCATGGCACTGATAGAGATGGTGATCTTCAGACTTGGGATCTCAGGCCCTTCAGAAGGGCTTGAACTGTCCTCCTGGTGTCCACCTGTTCTTACCTTGCTCCATATTTGTCTAAAAGAAGCCAAATGTGACCCCTAGTGTGGGATTAGATGAAGAACCATCTGGGCTGGGAAGTGAGGACTGGGTTACTGTGGTGGTTTATAATGTGGTGGAACAATGAGGGTGGTGAGACCCTAGCCCAGAGAGGTGCAAGGGACCTTTCAGGGTCATCTTGTCCCTGTGGACTACAGGTGGTTGGACATCTGCAACTAGAGCAGGTTACTCAGAGCCACCAAAAAAACCTAACCTGGAATGGTTCCAGGAATGGGACATCTACCATCTCTGTGGGCAGCCTGGGCCAGGGTCTCAGCACCCTTCATCATGAAGAACATCTTTGTTCTTTCCAGTCTAAATCTCCCTCTTTTGAGTTTCAAGCCACCACCCCTTGTCCTGTCACAACAGACCCTGCTCTAAAATCCCTCTGGACCTTTCTTGTAGACCCTCTCTAAGTCCTGAAAGGCCACCAGAAGGTCTCCCTAGAACCTTCTCTTCTCTAGGCTGAACAGCCCCAACTCTTTCAGCCTGGCCTCACAGCAGAGGGCTTCCAACCCTTGAATCTTTGTCGTGGTCTCTTCTGGCCCTGTTCCGACAGATCCATGCCTCTCCTGTGCTGAAAATGTCAAAGCTTCCAAGAGAAGCCAGGTCGCAGCCTTGCAGAGTGGTCAGCTCTACCCTGTGCCCTCAGATGTCCTCAGTCAGGAGATCATTGCTGCTTAAAACCTAGAAGCCCACAAGACTTCAGATGGTTTGAGAAGATCTTTGCAGACTCTGCTGCTGCTATTGCCTTCCACAAGAGCTCAGAGGATGCTCTTCAGCTGCCTTTTGAAGCAATCTGGTGGTCAACACTAGAATCTCACATCTTTCTCCTCAGCCTTCTACCAAGATGTTGGGACTTGGATGATCTTGGAGGCCTTTTCCAACCTCCATGATCGCAAGATTGTCAGAAATCCCACAAAGAAACTTTACAAAAATATTAATTTAAGCTAATTTCTTCTCTCTAAATTGGTGTCCAACCCAAAAAGCCATGCTTGGAGCTACCTGATGACCCCAGGAACCACCTCTCAAAGGCTTCCTGTAACTCCTGACCACGCTGCAGTTCTGTTCAGTGCTTCCAAACAGCTTTTTTTTAGCAGCCTCCAGCAGTCATTCATTAGTGGGCATCAAACCATGAATAATGCTGCTGCCTTTGTTGTCCCAGCAGCTCCCAGACAGTTGGATTAGAACTGGTGGGGCAGAGATGGGGTTCTCCAGCTTGGAATTTTCCCATGTTTTGTGGTTTTGTTTGTTTTTTGTTTTTTGGGGTTTTTTTTGTGAAATCTCCTCACACATTCATTTTCCAGGACCCATTTTTACCACCATTTCAAAATTTTTTCCCATCCTCAAAGCTGTGGGAGATACTTCCCTTGTTGATGGAGTTGAGAAGGTCTTCAGCACAAGTGGCAGAGGTTCTGGTGTGACCTTTTGGTGGTTCTTTTCACTGCTGTGAAGGCTTTTTGTGAGTAGAAGTAAATCCATAGGGATGTAGTCCCTCAGAAATAGTTTCAAGTCTTCCTCACTTTCCCATCCTAGCTGAAGAAAAGCTCCATTAACAGCTCGTGGTCACCATGGGAGATGGAAGTGATGGATCAAAGCCTGGTGAGACAGCAAAGGAGCTTGTCTGGAAGGAGACAGCTCCAGAAAGAGTCATTCCTTGAACATCAGGGCTGAGTAGAGTGAGGCCATGAGCAACCTGGTGTAGTGGAAGGTGTCCCTGGCCAATGCCAAAAAGCCTCTTTTGTTGCTCTCCAGTGCAATATTGATGCTGAAATTCACTTCAGATCTGCTCTCCTGAAGGGTTTGTGGTGGCTGAGACCATGAGCAGCTCCACCAATGCCAGGCCTAGAAACTCAATTGCTTCTTCAACTTATTGAGAGGATGTCATGGCCTTGGCACCTTCACCAGCCAAGCACCATGGCCTGAGCTGTGATGGCAACGTGGCAGGGATGCTCTTGGTCCCTGCTTTCTCCTCCCATTTGTCCTTTGCTGGGTTGGTGGCTTCGATGGTCCACCTTAGCCCCACAAAGCCTCTTTACTGCAGAGGTGGACCTCAGATCCACTCCTAATCTGCTGCTGGCTGAGACCATGAGCAGCTCCACCCATGCCAAGTCTGGAAGCTCACCTGCTCCTTCAGCCTCTTGGGTGGGTGCCGTGGCCTTGGCATCTTCACCAGCCAAGTGCCATGGCCTGAACTGTGATGGCAACATGGCAGGGATGCTCCTGGTGAAAATGTGGGGGTACCTTGAAGGAGATGTTTCCTTCAGGAGGGACAGGGATCTACTGGAGAGAGTCCATGGGAGGGCTACAAGGATGCTGAAGGCACTGGAGCACTGCCTAATGAGAAGAGGCTGAGGGACCTGGGGCTTTTTGGTCTGGCGAGGAGAAGACTTAGAGGGGATCTAACCAATGTTTACAGATATCCGAGGGCTGGGGGTCAAGAGGGAGGGGACAAACTCCTCTCAGTTGTGCCCTGGGATAGGACACCTATAGATTCTATGGCCCTGCTGTGGCAGGCGGGTTGGACTCGATGATCTCAGGTCCTTTCCAACCCCTGACATCCTATGACCCCTGTGATCTGGTGGAGTTTGGGTTTTCAGCCTTCTGGCAGGTGCTGGGTTAGCTCCACGTGCCCCGTGCTGCTCTCTGACCGTGCTGTGCTGTACCTGCAGGTCCATGCCTGGGAGATCTCGGACCAGCTGCTGCAGATCCGTCAGGATGTGGAGTCCTGCTACTTCGCGGCGCAGACCATGAAGATGAAGATCCAGACATCCTTCTACGAGCTCCCCACCGACTCCCACGCCTCCCTACGGGACTCTTTGCTGTCCCACATCCAAAACTTGAAGGACCTGTCGCCGGTCATCGTCACCCAGGTAGGTGCTGAGCAAGAGGGGGTGGAAGGAGCCGCTCTGGTAAGTGGTGGTGAGCAGAAGAGGGCTTGGAAGTGCCCTCTTCTGGTTCAGCAGAGGAACCTGGGCTGGTTGTCAGAGGATCTCAGAGTGGGTTGGGTTGGAGAAGACCTTAAATGCCATCCAGTCCAGCCCTTAACCCAGTGCTGCCAGGGTGCGACCAAACCATGGCCCTCAGCACCGCATCTCCATGGCTTTCAAACCCTCCAGGGATGAGGAATCCACCACTGCCCTGGGCATTCTGGGCCAGGCCTTGACAACCCTTTTGTGGATGAAATTGTTCCTTATGTCCAAACTAAACTTGCCCTGGGGCAACTGGAGGCCATTTCCTCTTGTTCTAGCACTTGGGAGAAGACCTCTGTGCCCAAGTCCTTTCAGGGAGTTGTAGAGAGCCAGAAGGTCTCCCCTCAGCCTCCTTTACTCCAAGCTGAACAGCTCCAGGTCCCTCAGCTTCTCCTCAGGAGTTCTCCACACCCTTCCCCAGCTTTGCTGCCCTTCTCTGGACCTGCTCCAGCCCCTTGGGAGTGATGGGATTTGAAGTGTGGACACTTGAGACCTTTTCTGACAAAGCTTTTGCTCTTCTATGGTTGCTCTTCCACCAGTGGGGAGAACAGCAGCAGCTGATGGCTTCAGCCAGCTTCGTTGTGTCTCCCAGTACACAATGAGGAACAAGCCTTGAGAATCATGAGATCCCAGACTGGTTTGGAGGAACCTTTTTGAGGCCATCTAGTTCAAGCCCCCTTCAGTCAGCAGGGACATCTGCAACTAGAGCAGGTTGCTCAGAGCCCCAGACAACCNAACCCAGTGCTGCCAGGGTGCGACCAAACCATGGCCCTCAGCACCGCATCTCCATGGCTTTCAAACCCTCCAGGGATGAGGAATCCACCACTGCCCTGGGCATTCTGGGCCAGGCCTTGACAACCCTTTTGTGGATGAAATTGTTCCTTATGTCCAAACTAAACTTGCCCTGGGGCAACTGGAGGCCATTTCCTCTTGTTCTAGCACTTGGGAGAAGACCTCTGTGCCCAAGTCCTTTCAGGGAGTTGTAGAGAGCCAGAAGGTCTCCCCTCAGCCTCCTTTACTCCAAGCTGAACAGCTCCAGGTCCCTCAGCTTCTCCTCAGGAGTTCTCCACACCCTTCCCCAGCTTTGCTGCCCTTCTCTGGACCTGCTCCAGCCCCTTGGGAGTGATGGGATTTGAAGTGTGGACACTTGAGACCTTTTCTGACAAAGCTTTTGCTCTTCTATGGTTGCTCTTCCACCAGTGGGGAGAACAGCAGCAGCTGATGGCTTCAGCCAGCTTCGTTGTGTCTCCCAGTACACAATGAGGAACAAGCCTTGAGAATCATGAGATCCCAGACTGGTTTGGAGGAACCTTTTTGAGGCCATCTAGTTCAAGCCCCCTTCAGTCAGCAGGGACATCTGCAACTAGAGCAGGTTGCTCAGAGCCCCAGACAACCTGACCTGGAGTGGTTCCAGGGATTGGAGCATCTACCACCACCTTGGGCAGCCTGGGCTTCGTGGTCAGGCTCTCACCACCCTCATCATGAGAACCTCTGCAGTCTAATTCCCCCTCTTCCAGCTGGTGAATCTATATCAGAGCTGTGAATCCATATTGGAGTTCCAAGCTCAACTCTGATGGTCGCAACCCCCTTTGTCTGATGGCTTTGGACTGGTTTCATTCATCACCAGACTCAGCTGTGTTGTCTTATGTCTTCTCCTTTCAGCTTGCTTTAGCAATAGCAGACCTTGCCCTGCAGATGGCTTCTTGGAAAGGCTGTGTCCAAACACTGGTTGAAAAGTAAGTGAATGAACTACTGAGTGGATGTGGGGTGGGTGGGCTTTAGGTCATCCAAAACCCCCCAGCAGATGGCCCAGTGGGAGGAAAAGGTCTCTCCTGAGGAGCATTGGGTCACAGACAGGGAGAGGTGGAGCTTTGGCTTGTCACAGAGGGACCATAGATGTGGCATCTCTGAGCCTCAGCAGTTCTCCTCATCCCTCTCTTTGTTCCCTGCTGATCCCTCAACCCCTCCCAGCTTTAGGAGGATTGAGGAGTGAGGTCCACCCTGACCTGAAGCTCTCAGTTGGGGTTTTCATGCCCTTTTTTTGATGGGTGGCAGTGGTTTTGGGTCCCCAGGGGAGAAACAACATCCAAATGGCATTGAATTGGCATCAAATGACATCAAATTATGTCCCAATTGTGTCCAAAGGGCATCAAATTGCCTTTTGGACACCGTTTGATGCCACCAAATGGCGTCCAAAGGGCATCCAGTTGGCATCAAATGGCGTCCAAAGGGCATCCAGTTGGCCTCCAAAGGGCATCAAATGGCATCCAAAAGGCATCAAATTTGCATCAAATGATGTCCAAATGGCATCCAAAGGGCATCATAGTTGGCATCCAATTGTGTTCAGGGCATCAAATAGGCATCCATTTGTGTCCAAAAGGCACTAAATTGTATCCAAATGGCATCCAAAATTACATCAGAAGTCATCAGATGGCATCAAATTGTCACCAAATGTTGTCAAAATGACATCAAATGGCACTAAATGGCATCGGAATGGCATCAGATGGCAACGATGCCATCAAATGGCATCAAGATGACATGAAATAGCATCAAAATGACATCCAAATGACGTGCAGATGCCATCAGACTTGTATCAGAAGGCAGCAGATGGCATCAAATTGTTAGCAGATGGCATCAAGTTGTCATCAACTTATCATCCAATGATAGGAAATGGCACCAGAATGGCATCAAAGTGACATGAAGTGACACTGAAATGACAACAGAATGCCATCAAATGCCACCAAAATGACAAGAAGTGGCATCACAATCACATCAAAATTATATCAGATGGTATCAAAATTACATCAGAAGGCATCAAATTTGCATCAGAATGTCATCAGATGGCATTAAATTGGCATCAGAATGGCACCAAATTGGCATAAGAATGTAATCAGATGGCATTAGTGTCATCAAAGTGGCATCAAATGGCATCAAATTGCATCAAATGGCATCAGATTGCATCAGATGACATCAAATTGGCATCAGATAGCATCAAAGTGGCACCAAGGTGTCACCGGGTATCATCAGATGGGACCAAGGTGTCATCAGATGGCATCAGCATCAAAGTGTCATGGCATGGGCTGGCATCAAGGTGTCGTCAGACGGCATCTAAGTGGCATCAAGGTCTCACCAAGTATCATCAGATGGCACCAGGGTGGCACCAAGGTGTCACCATGTGTCATCAGATGGCATCATGGTGGCATCCGGGGGCATCAGGTAGCACCAGGGTGGCATCAGATGGCATCAAATTGGCATCAAGGTGTCACCAAGTGTCATCAGATGGCATCAAGGTGGCCTGAGGTGGGGTCAGCCGGCAGCCAGCTGGCAGGGATGAGCTGACATGCCCATTGGGTGTTGCACAAGGGCGCAGCCACCATTGTCCTTCCACCTCCCGGGCACAGGTACAGCAACGATGTCACTTCTCTGCCCTTCCTGCTGGAGATCCTGACGGTGCTGCCTGAGGAGGTGCACAGCCGCTCGCTGCGCATCGGCGCCAACCGCCGCACCGAGATCATCGAGGACCTGGCCTACTACTCCAGCACCGTCGTCTCGCTGCTGGTAAGGGCACCGAGGCGCCCACCGAGCCCTCCCCGGCTGCTGTTCCCACATTGCTGCTCTGGGCATGGGCGAGAAGGTGCAGTTGGAAGGAGCTGGGCTTGGACCTTGGGAGGACGTCAGAGTCCCTACCCAAGCTCCTCTGGGCAGGGGTGAAAATGGAGTGGGGTATGGAAACAACTTCATCATCTCAACTGGGTTCTTTGTGAGATGGACAATGGAGCCTTGTCTTCTGGTGCTTGAAGTGCAGTAGGGCTTTAGCCTTCTGCAGTGTTGGTTCAATGTGTGTCTGAAGTTGGATTCCCGGCCTGAGAGCCCTCTGGGGCAGGATTCCCGGCCCGGCAGCCCCCTGGGGCTGGATTCTTATTCAAGGTGTGGTAGCTTTTGGTTATTTGAGGATGCTGATGATCAAGGACTTAGAGAACCATTTTGGGTTGAAAAAGACCTTGAAGATCACCATAGTCCAACACTTAACCCAGCAGTCCGAGGTTGTAACCAAACCATGTCCCTCAGCACCACATCTCCATGGCTTTGGAACCCTTCTTGGGATGGGAACTCCACCGTTGCCTTGGGCACCCTGGGCCAGGCCTTGACAACCCTCGAGGGGCAGAAATTGTTCCTCATGTCCAACCTAAACCTCCCCTCGAGCAACTTGAGGCCATTTCTGTGGCCTCATCCTTGGGAGGCCAATCCCACCTTGGCTCCACCCTCCTTTCAGGGAGTTGTAGAGAGCACAAAGCTCTCCCTTCAACCTCCTTTTCTCCTCACCTCCAACCTCAACCTCCCCTGGCACACCCAAAGGCCATTTCCTCCCATGCTGTCTCGTAGGACCCAGAGTTGAGCTGTGTCCTCTGCTCAGCAGCACCTCAAATCAAAGCTGAAGACCTCTCCCTGCCCCTCCCACAACGACCATTAAGGGGAGCCCTCTCCCTCCTGATTTCCACAGCCTCAGTTATCTTTGAGCAAGTTCTCCCTCACTTCCGAAGCTCTTTTCACCTTCCTCCAACCCCTCCACCTTTCTATCCCTCCAAGCTACCTCCACCCTTCGGCATTCTTCGCCCAGCATCTGGGAGAAGTGTGGCTGTCACATTGGTGAGACAGGTGACATCTCCTCGCTCCCCAGGCGACACCAGGTGTCACCCTTGGGCCTCTCCAGGGTTGGTTTGTCCTGTCATGAGGCTTCCTGGTCAGGCTTCTCTGCATCTCCCTGGAGCTTGCTTGCTAGATCGCATCGTGGACTTTTCAGCCACCTTCCCAAAGAGCAAAATGAAGCTCTCTGGGCAGGTTTTGGATGCTAAATGCACTTCTTTTTGAGGAACAAAAAAGGGTGTTTAGATCATTGTAGCACGACTGTGATGAGATAGGACATTCTGCCTTGAGGACTGAGGACCTCTAGAAGCTCTCATGTGCAGAAGAGGAGAAGAAGGGAGTCTGGGATCCTTGTCCTGGTCTGAGGAGAACAGGGAGTCTGGGATCCTTGTCCTGGTCTGAGGAGGAGAAGGGAGCCTGGGATCCATTTCCAGGTCCTCCTCATCCCAGTGAAGTCAAGGCTGCCTTTGGTGCTGTGATGCAGTAGATGCCATCACTGGAAATGGAGGATCCCTCCTCTGACATTGTGATGGTGCCTCCAGGTTCTCCTCAGATTGACTGCTGGGGTTGATCTGACCTCCAGGACCAGTTATTCGTATCAGTTGTTATTGTGGTGAGGAACACTGACTTGAGATTTGGGTGACTTCAGGGATCTGTCATGTCTGAAACTGGTTTGTGTCCATGCTTCACCAGTTTGGGATGGGATCCTCCAGGAGTCTGCTGGGCTGGGAATGACTCAAAACATCCAAACTGCTCCTCTGGCTTCTGTGACCACAGCTGGAGTTGACTGAGAGCCTTTTTGGCTTTGCCGTATCAGCCCTGATGAGGTTCCGAACAATTCATTCTGGTTGCAGGTGTCCCTGCTGACTGCAGAGGTCTTGCTCTAGGTGACCTCTAGAGGTCCCTTCCAACCCAAACCATTACATGATTCTATCTCACCAGGTCCAGGGGTGGTGGAAGCAATCTGCTGTCTGGAGCGTGCTCCACATGTGCTTTGAGCATCTTTTCGAAGTCCACATGCTCTTGAGAAGATGTCTGCAGAACCATCATGTTCCTGATTAATACACCAGTAGTGGGGACATGATCATTCTAGGTGGATGCAGAAGTTTTTTTTTTCTGCTGGAGTGGGCATCTTCATATGTCTTCTGCTGCTTCCACACTGTTGCCCCTTGGGGCCATCACTTTGCTGACTATCTCAACACCCCAATCTCTTCCTAGAAGATTCACGGTGGACTCGCAGATGCTAATTCTGGAATCTCCGGGCTGGCTTTCCAGAAGTTAGTTATTATTCTGTGCGTGAAGTTCCACTCTGGGAGGTCCTCAGCAGTTGTTCTTTGTCCTGCCACAGATGGCGTGCGTGGAGAAAGCAGGCAACGACGAGAAGATGCTCATCAAAATCTTCCGGTGCTTGGGCAGCTGGTTCAATCTTGGCGTCTTGGACAGCACCTTCATGGCCAACAGCACGTTACTGTCGCTCCTCTTCGAGGTGCTGGTGAGTGTTTCTCTGCTGGTGGTGGACCTTAGGGTGATGGGATGGGGGTCACCTTTCAGTCCAAGAGTGATGGAGGTGTGGAAGGTGAGTTCCTTGAGTTGGAACCCTCCCGTTCCTTTGATGCTATACACAGAGTGGTTGCCCTCGCTGCTCTCTGTGTGCAGGGACATATCTCTGCTACCTGATTGTGTGCCTCTTCTACTCCTTGTCCGCCTTGGAGGACTCAAAGAGTCCTGGCTGGTGCCCCACAGGTTCTCACGTCTCTTCCCTGCCCCTGAAGCTTGGAAGATGGCGCATAAATAACCCCTCACATTGACCAGCCCTTCGAGGGGAAAACCAGAAGCCACTTGATGGTTTCCTTAGTCCTTAGCTCAGGATTTGTGATGTGGTGGGACAAGTCTGATGGAAAGAAGATATCAGCAGGGCTTTCAGAAGCAAACAAAGAAGCCTTGGTGTGTTTGCTTGCGTGAAGGAAGGAGGCTCTGCAGCTCCAACAGAGTTGTTCTTTCTTGCCCACCTTCTATCCTGACCCAGAGAAGGTGCTCAGAGATCAATATCAACCCTTCTGCATGACCTTGGGTGATCCTTTCATCTCCATAAACTCATTGTTACATCAAGAAAGGAGTTCAAAGAGTCCTTCATCTTCTATTTTTATCTCTTCTGATTCCTGCTCTACTCATCATCACTTTTGGAGCCTGAATATCAAACAGGACCCAGATTCTCTTTTTCTGTGATGATTCCAAAACACTCAAGAGTGTATATGTGTGTATATATATATATATAGAGAGAGAGAACTCCTCCTTTTCAGGGAGATGTAGAGAGCCAGAAGGTCTCCCCTCAGCCTCTTTTTCTCCAGACTGAACAGCCCCATGTGCTTCAGCTGCTTCTCACAAGACTTGTGCTCTGGACCCCAACACCTACTAAGTGGGGCCAAAAATCTACTTGTTCACCTCCAACCCATCACAGATTTCACATGTGCTGGTTTGAGACCTCATCTCCATCCTCAACCAGAACCTGAGGATCTTTATGGGTCCCTTCCAACCTGAGATAGGGTTCTGTGACCCAATGAAGGTGATGAGCAGCACAAGGCTTTCATTCAACCATAGAATCATTTGAGTTGAAAGAGACCTTTGACAGCATCGAGTCCAACCCTTAACTCAGCACTGCCAGGTCACCACTAAATCATGACCCTCAGCACCACATCTCCATGGCTTTGAAACCCCTCCTGGGACAGAGACTCCACCACTGCCCTTTTTTCCCTTTTGAATTGCTGTTGGTGTTTGCCTCACCCAGGGAAGACTTGATGAGGTCCTGCTGGGAAGGACCTTCAGTTGTCCATATTGATCACAGAATCATAGAATGTCGGGCTGGAAGGGACCTCCAAAGCTCATCCAGTCCAACCCCCCTGCCAGAGCAGGATCTCCTATACCAGATCACACAGGAACACATCCAGGCTGGTTTTGAATATCTCCAGGGAGGGAGACTCCACAACCCCCCTGGGCAGCTTGTTCCAGTGTTCTGTCACCCTCAGAGGCAAAAAATTCCTCCTCATGTTTACATGAAACTTCCTATGCCTCAGCTTCCACCCATTGCTCTTTGTGCTGTCATGAGGCATCACCCAGCAGAGCCTGGCTCCATCCTCCTGGCACTCATCCTTCACATATTTATAAACATTGATGAGGTCACCTCTCAGTCTCCTCTTCTCCAAGCAGCAGAGCCCCAGCTCCCTCAGGCTCTCCTCATAACAGAGATGTTCCATTCCCTTCATCATCCTGGTGGCTCTGTGCTGGACTCTCTTAAGCAGTTCTATGTCCCTCTTGAACTGGGGGGCCCAGAACTGGACAGAGTACTCCAGATGCAGCCTCACCAGGGCAGAGTAGAGGGGCAGGAGAACCTCTCTCAACCTACTGACCATAACCCTTTTAATGCACCCCAGCATGGCATTGGCCCTCCTGGCCACAAGAGCACATTGCTGGCTCATGGTCAACCTACCATCAACTAGGACCCCCAGATCCTTTTCCCCTTCGCTGCCTTCCAACAGCATCACAGCCTATGTTAGGAGCTGCATCTATGCAGAACCTCTCCAGACTCTTCCAGAAGAACTTCAGTTGTCCTGCTCTCATCTCCTCTCCTACTCTTGTCCTCTCTTGCAGCAACAAGACAAAACATCATCAAACCTCCACGAGGCTGCCTCTGACTGCGTCTGCTCAGCCCTCTACGCCATCGAGAATGTGGAGACCAACCTACCTTTGGCCTTGCAGCTGTTCCAGGGTGTCCTCACCCTCGAGAGTGCCTATCACATGGCTGTGGCACGGGAGGACCTCGACAAGTGAGTCACCTTCAGACCTGGCTAGGCCTGGAAAAGGAGGAGTCCCATGCTCCATCCTGGGGCTATGTTTAAAGAAGGTTCATGTGTTTGTCTTCTGGAAGGTGGTGCCTTCAAAGTCCTGGCTTAGACTGGCTGGTTTGTAGTCACCATCCTGCACCTCCTTGCCCCAGTGCTGTTGGGTTTGGAGAAGTTTGCTCAGATCTTCAGTTTCTGAAGATCCATTTATCAGAACTCAAACCTTTCATCTTCTTCTGAAGTTCCCTTTTCAGTGTTGCCTAACCATTGACAGGAAACCAAAGCAGAACTTGGTGTCTTCTGAGAAGACATTCCCAGACCCAAGTGGGGTATCTGGTGCCCAGAAGATCTTTCTGACCTGCTGTCTTTGTTGTCCTTCACCAGGGTGCTCAATTACTGCCGTGTTTTCACCGAGCTGTGTGAGACCTTCCTAGATAAAATTGTTTGCACACCAGGTCAAGGCTTGGGTGACCTGAGGACTTTGGAGCTGCTGTTGATCTGTGCTGGTCACCCACAGTACGAGGTAAGTGAGGTTTTGAACCCCATGTTCCTCAAGCCCCATCTCCAAATTTCTTCCATCCAAAGTTGAGTCAGCACAAAAAAAATACAACCTAACTTTCTCTTTATGTTACACGTGTGGTCAAGAAGCTTCAGTTCCTCTGAGCTGCTGACCTCATAAGGCCCACTCTGTGGTCATGGTGCTCTGAAGGCGTCTCTTGGTTCCTTTTCAAACCTGTTGAAGATGTAGTCTCTTTTGGAACCTCATTTTCTTCTCCCTAGACTAAATGAAATCCCAGTACCTGATCCCTGGTTGCTTGTGTGTGTGTTTGGTGGATGGAGCAACCTTCTCAAGGTGTCAGTGGATGGAGGTGCTTTCTCGGAGGGGTTGTCCTGCTAAATCTCAGAATGGCTTGAGTTGAAGGAACCTTTCAAGGGCATCTAGCCCAACCCCTCTGCAGTCAGCAGGCACATCTGCAACTAGAGCAGGTTGCTTAGAGCCACAGACAATCTGACCTGGAATGGTTCTAGGGATGGGGCATCTACCACCTCTCTGGGCAACCTTGGGCCAGAGTCTCACTAGCCTCAACAAAACAAATGTCTTCCTTCTTACTAGTCTGAATCTCCATTCTCCCAAGGAGCAAGCAACAGGATGAAAAGAAATTACCTAAAGTTGCTCCAGGGCAGGTTTAGGTTGGTTGTGAGGAATGCTTTCTTCCTCAAAAGGCATGTGAAGGCCTGGCCCAGGCTGCCCAGCGCAGTGATGGAGTCCTCACCCCTGGAGGACTTCCAAAGTTGTGGAGATGTGGTGCTGAAGGACACAGTTTGGTGCTGGACTAGTGGTTGGACTTGATGACCTTTAAAGGTCTTTTCCAACCCAAATTACTCCATGATGTGAGGAGCAGAGAGGTGTCAACAGGATTCCTGTGGCATCCTTCCCTCCAAGCTGACAGTTCAGCTGAGGGACATATGGATGGGAGGTGGTCATGGACTGAGCTAGTTTTTTCTGCCTGGGGCTTCTAGAAGCTCAGAACTCTGAAAGTCCATCAGACCTAAGAACCAGCAGGTGAGGTAGCTCAGAAATAGCAGCTGCTGTGATGCAAGCTCTGGAGGCTCCTTTGCCATGGAGATGGTGGCGTAGTTGTGCTCCATCAGGTCCCTATGGTGCTCCATCAGGTCCCGGTGCCTCTCACTTGGGATTTGAGGCTTCTTTAAGTCCCCTCACCAGGTCTGTTAAGCTCAGTCTCCCTTATCATGCCAGTGATGTTTGGAAGGACCTGAAGCTCTGTAGGTGCTCCTCAAGAAGCCTTTAAAGCTCATCACTGGCAGATGTGACTGATGTGGGACGTGATGTCCACGCTCTGAAACAGTAGTTGGTGCTCTTGCTTCACCGTTGATTTTACAGAGAAAGGATCTTTGCTTCTGAGGGCTGCTGACAGCTTTTCAGGCAGAACCTGGTGCCTTTCAAACCCCTTAAGAAGTGACAATGAACAGAGGAGGTCAGAGACGCCGGAGGAACTCATTTCCTCATCACAGACAGCAGGGATGGAACCCACAGTAGCACCAAGCGTGGCAGAGAGCCAGTTTCTTTCTCCATGGCTAACAGGAGGTTTCTCTTCCTAAAACAGGTGGTAGAAATTTCCTTCAACTTCTGGTACCGACTTGGAGAGCACCTGTACAAGACAGACGACGCAGTCATCCACAGCATCTTCAAAGCCTATATCCAGCGCCTTCTCCACGCGCTGGCCAGGCACTGCCAGCTCGACTCGGACCACGTAAGGCTGTGTTTTGCTTTGCTTCCTCTGGAGGCAACCAGAAGGTTTGGCTTAGTTGATCTTTAAGGTCCTTTCCAACCCAAACCAGTCCATGAGTCTCAGAATTGTCAGGGCTGGAAGTGACCTCAAGGATCATCGAGTTCCAACCCCCCTGCTGTGGGCAGGGACACCTCACGCTAGATCAGGTTACCCAGAGCCATATCCAGCCTGGCCTTAAAAAATCCGGGGATGGGGCTTCCACCACCTGCTCCGGTGTCTCACCACCATCATGGTGAAGAACTAGCATCCAATCTGAGTCTACCCACTTCTACTTTTGCTCCATTCACCCTAGTCCTATCACTACCTGACATCCTAAAAACTCCCTCACCAGCTTTCTTGTAGGCCCCCTTCAGATACTGAAAAGTCACAGTAAGGTCCCTTGGAGCCTTCTCTTCTCTATGTGTCCATGTGTCTCTCCTTGCTGCCACATGATGGTGACTCTCCATAGCTGAATTCCAGAAAGATGAAGTCAATTGATGTCTTGAAGCAATTTGAATGAAGTTCTAACAGCTTTTTTGGTGTCTGATTGCTTCAAGGCAACCTTCTGCCTCCCTTTGAGTGATTCCCATGTTGGGAGATGCCTCATCCCTTTCTCAGGGGTGGTCGTGTTGAAATAAAGCTCACTCAGCTCAACAGCAGTGCTGTCATCTCCTTCCTTGAAGTCTGGGATGGTTTATCCTTCTCCCATCTCCACCTCAGCTCCTTGATTTCCATCCCTTAATCTCCGTGGCAGAGCAGGAATGTTCAAGCTGTTGGTGTTCTCCTTGAGCACAGCCCCTGATGTGGGGAGAAGAGGGCAGCAGTGATGGATCTCCATTCTAAAATGGAATCACTTGGTCCTGTCCTAGCTGTTTGTGAAGGAATCTTGGATTTCTCCAAGCTTCTCTCACCCATTTCTTCTCCCTCTCTCGTAGGAGGGTGTCCCAGAGGAGACAGATGACTTTGGAGAGTTCCGGATGCGGGTCTCAGACCTGGTGAAAGACCTGATCTTCCTGGTGGGGTCAGTGGAGTGCTTTGCTCAGGTGGGTTTGCAGGAACACCCTGAGGAACCCATGCAGGAGATCATCAAGCCCTCATGGCTTTCAGGGTGTGGAGAAGTTAATCTCCTCATGCACAAGGAAGCAAATACGTCTTGAAGGACTGGTGGGAGAAGCAGGAGGTCTCACATTCAGGGTACTGGATGAGGAAGGGTTTTATGGTCTCAAAACTTAGGGGTGGTCTGTTGAGACATGGAGGTCCATGCAGGTCCACCACTTGGAGCCTGATGTTTCAGGAGCATGGGAGAAGGTGAGGAGCAAGTGATGATGTTATGGGGTGAGATTGCTGACCACACAAGCTGGGCTGTGGTCACCTCATTGGTGACTGATTCTCTTTCTTGCAGCTTTATGCGACTCTGAAGGATGGGAATCCCCCCTGGGAGGTGACAGAAGCTGTCCTCTTCATCATGGCCTCCATAGCCAAGAGTGTTGACCAGTGAGTGTTGACCACCCTGCTCAGATCTGTGAGGGTTATGGGGTCAGATGTAATCTCCAAGAGCAAGAGACATCACAAGTATCTTAAGGATGCTCCTAGGAACTAGCTTTCCCAGGCAGGATTGTTTCAAAACCACTGATAGAGTGGTATGGGAGCTCCAGGGTTGAGCTCTCCGCTCCCTGGCCAAGAATATGGATCCTGCATGAAGCAGTTCAATCTTCTCAGGCCTCTTCTGCTCTTCTGGGCACTTTCATGGAATCACAGAATGGTTTGGGTTAGAAGGGACCTTTCAAGGTCATCTATTCCAACCCCCTGCAGTCAGCAGGAACTTATTCAAGTAGATGATCATCTTCAGAGCCTCAAACAACCTGGCCTGGGATGATATCAAGGATGGGACATCTGCCACCTCTTTGGGCAGCCTTGGGTCAGGGTCTCACCACCCTCAGCAGACCAAATTTCTTCTTTGCTTCCAATCTGACTGTATTTGAGCCCAGCCCCAGTAAAACTAGATCAGAGTTTTGCCCATCCTGGTTATTTGGAGATCTTTCTTCATCCATCTCCTTCCACCTCTAGGTAAAGTTGTCCCGGATATCTTCAGGGAAGGTTAACTCACTTTTCCTCCCCAAGTAGTGGCACTGGAAGCATCAAGAGCTGACATCCAGAGTGGAGAGAACACAATGAGTTCTTCTCCCTGCTGACAGCCCTGCTGATGTGGTGGGACAGCCTAAGTGGCCTTCACCAGGCTGATGACCTTCTCGGGAGCCTGCAGGGGGTAACCATGTTTAGCTTCCCATTCCCATTATCTGTGTCAAGGCTGCTCCTGGTGGGTTTTTATCTTCAGTTTTTCTTTTTCCCTTGTTTCCAAGTGAACATCTCATGGCCTTGCTGGAGCACTGGAGGCCATTCCCACCAGCATGTCCCACAAAGCTCTTTCTCACCCCATGGTTCCACTGAACTTGGCTCACTTTTTGCAATCAGAGGGCAGACGGTGCCAAGAAATCGTCAGTGTGGGCTGTGAGGAGCCTGGGAGCAGCATCCCAAACTCTGAATAGGTTCCTCTGGCTTTCTGGAAGGTCAGCTGTCTTTGTCTTCCTGCTTCCTCCCGGAGGAACTTAGATCCCACCTCCCACAGCCCCCAGCCCCCACTAGCCCACATCACAGTCAAATTGCAGATGTCACCAAGCTGGGTGAGAGTGTCGATCTGCTAGGGGATCAAGAGGAACTACAGAGGGATCTGACCAGGCTGGAGGCCACTGGGGTGAGGTTCAACAAGGCCAAATACTGGATCCTTCACTTGGGTCACAACAACTCCATGAAGGCTCCAGGCTTGGGGCAGAGTGGCTGGAAACTGTCTTGTTGAAGAAGGACCTGGGGGGTTGGTGGCAGCAGCTGAAGATCAGCTAGGGTGTGTCCAGGTGGTCAAGAAGGCCACCAGCATCCTGGCCTGCATCAGCAATAGTGTGGCCAGCAGGAGCGGGGCAAGGAGTGTCCCTCTGGACTGGCAGCGCTAATGAGGCCACCCTTGAAATCCAGTGTTCACTTTTGGGCCCTTCACTCCAAGAAGGACATTGAGGGGCTGGAGCAGGTCTGGAGAAGGACAACAAAGCTGGGGAAGGGCCTGGAGAACTGAGTGGAGACCTTCTGGCTCTTTAGAATTCCCTGAAAGAGGCTGGAGCCAAGTGGGGTTTGGTCTCCCAAGGAACAGGACCAGAGGAAACAGCCTCAGGTTGCTCCAGGGGAGGATCAGGTTGGACATGTGGAACAATTTCTGCGCTATGAGGGTTTTCCAGGCCTGGCCCAGGCTGCTCAGGGCAGTGGTGGAATCTCCATCCCTGAAGGGTTTTCAGAACTGTGTAGGTGAGTTGAGAGCCATGGTTTGGTTGTGACCTGGCAGTGCTGGGTTAAGAGTTGGACTTGGTGACCTTAAGGGTCTTTCCCACCCAAAACCCTTTTGTGATTCCACGATCATATCCAGCATACCAGGACTGTTGGGCTTTCCTCTCTGATTTGGAGCCACACAGGAGTCCATCAGGTCCACCCAAACCAGTCTGAACCTTCTGGGACCCATCTCAGAGCTAACCTCTGCTGCTTTTTCCCCTCAAGAGAGAACAACCCGACGCTGGTGGAGGTGCTGGAGGGGGTGGTTCACCTCCCTGAGACGGTGCACACTGCCGTGCGCTACACCAGCATCGAACTGGTGGGAGAGATGAGTGAGGTGGTGGACAGGAACCCGCAGTTCTTGGGTGAGTCCTTCATGCCATGGCACCTGCCTCACCCTGGGACCTTCCCAGGGCTCCGTCCCTCCATCTCAGGACCCCATCCCTCCGTCCCAGGACCCTGTTCCTCATCCCTGACCACATCTTCAATCCCAGACCTCATCCTTCATCTCTGGACCCCATCCCTTTATCCAAGGACCCCGTCCCTTCACCCCAAGACCCCATCCCTTCATCCCAGGACCCTGTTCCTCATCCCAGATCCCATCTCTAATCCCAGGACCTCATCCTTCATCACCGGACCCCAGCCCTTTATTGAAAGATCCTGTCCCTTCATCCCAGGACCCTGTTCCTCATCCCAGGTCCCATCCCTAATCCGAAGACCTCATCCTTCATTTCTGGAACCCAGCCCTTCATCCCAGGACCCCATTCCTCATCATAAGAACCCATCCTTTTGTCCCAGGACCCCATGCCTCATCACAAGACCCTGTCCCTTCACCCCAGGCCCCACTCCTCAGCCCCAGTGCCTCCTCCACAGATCCTGTGCTGGGTTACCTGATGAAGGGTCTGTGCGACCGGCGCTTGGCCTCGGTGGCAGCCAAAGCCATCCACAACATCTGCTCGGTGTGCCGGGACCACATGGCCCAGCACTTCAACGGGCTGCTGGAGATCGCCCGCTCCCTCGACTCCTTCATGCTCTCTCCTGAGGCTGCTGTTGGGCTCCTAAAAGGTGGGTGTGGGAAAAATTGTCCTTGGGTGCTTCGTTTTGGGATGGAGTACACTCATGGTGGGTTCTGCGATGCCATTCACAGGTTGCATTTTTGTAGGCAGCTGTGTTGGTCTGATATAAGCTTGCCAGAGACTCAGATGCCTAACAGAACAATACATTAATAGGATGCTTTCCCCTCTGCCCCTTTTAGAAAGAAAGGAATTAGATGTAGAGAGGAAAAAGGTGAAACACCCAAGGAACAGCCTTGGGAAAGAAGAAAAGAAAAAAGCTTTACCAATAAATAAATGGTATTTAAGGTAGGGGAGTTGCAAAGAGGTATAGGGAAGGTATAGGGAAGATACAACCAGATTGATGGCAGTGGATGGAGGTAGATTCAGGAAAGCGTTGGTCCCACCATGTGGTAGGATGGGCACGTGGCAAAACAGGAGCGGCAGGAACAAGGGTGGTGCTGTCAGGCATTCAGGGAGAGCAAAGAGAGTGAGAAACAGGAAGCTCCTCTGTTTTTATGGGGGTCTAGACAAGAAGTGGAAGTGGGCTAACCACTACACCTGGGGTCAGGTTCAGACCACCTCCAGGAGGGCTAACCCTTCACAGCAGGTCATAGAATCTCTGAATCCCAGCACAGTGGGGTTGGAAGGGGCCTCTGGAGATGATCCAGTCCAGCCCCCCTGCTAAAGCAGAGGCACCCACAGCAGCTTGAGCTTGCCCAGGATCACAGTGGCCAGGTGGGGTTGGAAGCTCTCCAGACAAAGAGACTCCACAACCTCTCTGGGCAGCCTGCACCAGCCTGATTGCTTCTCACCACAGCCATGGTTGGTCTTGTGTCCAAGCCTCTGAGATTCCAGATGGATCCAAGTGCTGCTGAAACCTTTCCAGATGGATCAGCAAGGGGAGGTTTTGCAGCTGGGCTCTGGGACTAAGGACACAAAACTTGCCTTTTTTCACTCATTTGCACTCCCATCCATGTGAGCAGCATCAGCCATGCTTCTGAGCTTCTCCTCCCTCCACAAGATGTTTTCTTCTCCTTCAAAAGAAATCCATAATCCAAGGAGAAAGTTTTGGTTTTGCTTTTTTTTTTTTTTAAAGTGTATTTTAATCTTTANTTTTTTTTTTTTTTTGTCCTTCTAGTGTTGCCAGTCCCAGCCCTATGGTCCCACCTCTGAGGTGGGATGGGTTGTGTTCCACTCCTTTTGCCCTGATGTGGCAGCAGGGAGTAACTCCAGCTTCTCTTCCTCTTTCACTGAGGTGGGAACTTTGAAGTTCTTGAGCTGTGGGGGTCAAAAGAAGCTTCCTCACACTTTGTGATGCTGTGAGATGGGGATGAGGACACCACATGGACATGCTGGGGTGCCCAGATTCATAGAATCATAGAATGGGTTGGGACCTCAAAGATCATCGAGTTCCAACCTCCCAACCACAGGCAGGGACCTTCCACTAAACCAGATTGCTCAAGGCCTCATCCAGCCTGGCCATCAACACCTCCACTGCCTTTAGATCATCTCTGTAGATCATTCCTTCCATCTTCCCACCCCACAGAAAGTGTTTTGGTGTCTGGTTAAACCCAAAAGCTGCCTTCAAGCAGCAGAGGAGCATCTCCCAGGCTTGGGAAGCAGGTTCCTGCTCTTGCCCTGGAGCCAGTTTGGGAACTTTGCTCCTGTTTGGGTTTCACCCACGGGACTCCTACGCTGCATTCCTGCTCCTCAATCCTTCTGCTCTTGCCTTGCAGGAACAGCCTTGGTCCTCGCCAGGCTCCCCTTGGAGAAGATAGCAGAATGCCTCAGCGAGCTGTGTGCTGTCCAAGTGATGGCACTGAAGAAGGTATGGCATGGATGGAGCTGTGGTAATGTCCTCCTTGTCCTGTTTTTTGGATGGGGCATATTGGTGGCCATCAAGATGCTATCACTCTGTCTTTCCCTGGTAGCCTGAGCTGCTGTGGTGGTGTGTCACAGAAATCTCAGCATGGTGGGGGTAGGAAAGAGCCTCCAGAGATGGTCCAGTCCAGCTCCCCTGCACAAGCTGGGGCACCCACAGCAGGTTGCCCAGCATCATAATGCCAGGTGGGGTTGGAATTTTTCCCAGACAAGGAGACTCCACAACCACTCTGGGCAGCCTGCTCCAGGGCTCCACCACCCTCACTACCAAGAAGTCACTCCTGATGGATTCTCCTCTTCATGCTCACTGCCCCTTGTCCTGTCACTGGGCACCACTGAAAAGAGTCTGGCTCCATTCTCTTGCCTCCCACGGGACTCTCTCCTGTAGCTCCCAGCCCCTCTGGAACTGGGGAGCCCAGAACTGGGCCTGTTCTCCAGCTGTGACCTCACCAGGGCAGAGTAGAGAGGGGAGAAGGACCTCCCTTGACCTGCTGGCCTTCATACCCCGCAGAAGNTCTCAGCATGGTGGGGGTAGGAAAGAGCCTCCAGAGATGGTCCAGTCCAGCTCCCCTGCACAAGCTGGGGCACCCACAGCAGGTTGCCCAGCATCATAATGCCAGGTGGGGTTGGAATTTTTCCCAGACAAGGAGACTCCACAACCACTCTGGGCAGCCTGCTCCAGGGCTCCACCACCCTCACTACCAAGAAGTCACTCCTGATGGATTCTCCTCTTCATGCTCACTGCCCCTTGTCCTGTCACTGGGCACCACTGAAAAGAGTCTGGCTCCATTCTCTTGCCTCCCACGGGACTCTCTCCTGTAGCTCCCAGCCCCTCTGGAACTGGGGAGCCCAGAACTGGGCCTGTTCTCCAGCTGTGACCTCACCAGGGCAGAGTAGAGAGGGGAGAAGGACCTCCCTTGACCTGCTGGCCTTCATACCCCGCAGAAGACACTTGGCCTTCTTGGCCACAAGGACACATTGCTGGCTTACAGAGAGTTTGTTGTCTCCCAGCACTCCAGGTCCTTCTCCACAGAGCTGCTTCCCAGCAGTCCACTCCTCACCTGTTCCTCCCCAGGGGCAGGACCCTACACTTGCCCTGGTTGAACTTCTTGAGGTTCCTTTCCCCAGCTCTCCAACTCAGCAAGATCTGAATGGCAGCGCAACCTGATTGGGTGTCAATCACTTCTTCCTCTAAGGACACACAGAGTCCAGGATTCATCCCAGGTCCCTCCTGGCTGAGGGTTAAATGGGAAGAAAGTGGGTCCTGGAAACCAGTTTCTGTGCCAGGAGCCAAGCAGCTTTTTGCTCTGCATCTCCAGGATGGAGATGGTGGGGACTTGGCTTCTCTTTGGGGTACCTGGCCCCAAAATGGTCTAAACCATGGTGGTCCTAGCGCTTTGTCCATGGAGATCCAGGATAATGGGCAGTAGAAAGCTCAGAAGGTGACAGGAAGCCTCAAGGAAGGGATGTGTGCATCTTCTATCCTTTCAGAATGACTGAGAAGTTCTTGAGAACTCCTGCTATCACTACCTGCTCCTAGTAGCTCTCACACCCTTGGCAGCTTCTCTTACACCCCTGACCCCACTCTCTTCTCCTCCAGAGACCTATTTGAGTAGGTTCTGAACGTGGAGGAGATTATTTCAATGTAACCTTCATGCATGTGGCTGAGGTTGGGAGGTGTCTTGGTCGTGGGAGATGCTGTGGCCTCCTGCAGGCAGAGTTTATTCAGCAGCAGGGCTGCCCACACTTCCCAAATCCCTCCTTTCCACCTCCCCCCCGTTTTTATTTTCCAGCTGCTCTCTCAGGAGCCAAGCAATGGCCTCTCCTCAGACCCTACTGTACCCCTGGATCGACTTGCTGTCATATTTAGGTAAGGAAAGTGGAGTTGGGACACCTTCTAGAGGAGCTTCTTGGCTCAAAGCTTCTCACCTAAGGACTTAAAACCAAACTAAATGGTGGCTGGAAGCTGCTTCTTCACCAAGTTCAAGGTTTTCCAGCCTTTCTGAGCCAGTTTTGGGTCCTCTTCTCATAGCCTCAGAGAGTGTGCCTTGAAGCTCCTTGTAGTTCCCAAGCCCATTTCCTCATATTTGAACCCCAAAATACCATTAACCCTTTGCTTGCTCTTCACAGACACACCAACCCCATTGTAGAAAACGGACAGGTCCATCCGTGCCAAAAAGTCATTCAGGAAGTAAGTGCCAGCTGGAGAGAGAACTTTTTGGGTGGGATTCATGGGAATCTTGGTTTGGTCGCAGTCTCCAACTGCCTACCAGATCCTGGTGTCCAGCATAACCTCTGGGAGGAGCTGTGTAGGGTGTGGAGGAAGGAGGTGGGGGGGCTGTGTGTGTGTGTGTAATTTGGAGCTTCAAACCTCACCTCAAAGGGGGGACCTGAATGGAGATGTCCCAGGTGCTTAAATTTACTGCTGCAAAAAGCTGATTTGCTCCTTCTGAATGTCTATAAAGTTGAATTACTCCCTCCAAAAGCTCATCTGCTGCTCAAAAAAGCTGGGCTGCTCCTCCAAGTTGCTCATTTACACCTACAAAAAGCTGACTTACTCCTCTGTAAAGCAGATTTATTCTTCCAAAGAGCTCAACTACTCCTCCAGAAGCTGATCTACCACTCAAAAAAAAACCCCAATTTACTTTAAAAAAAGTATTTGTTCCTCCAAAAAGCTCATTTCCACCTTTAAAAAAGGCTGATATACACCTCCAAAAATCTGATTTACTCATCCAAAAGCTGATTTAGTCCTCAGAAGTCCCAGCGTAGCCCTCCCAAAGCCAACCTATTCCACCACCAAGCCGATCTCCTCCCAAACCTGGTTAATTTCCACCCTCCACCAAGCCCATTCCCACCTCCCCTCCCAGGGGTGCCTCATTTTTTTGAGCCCCAGCTATCATCTCCCAGCCTCTGGAAAGCCTCGGGTGGTCGTGATGGGATCTGCTGCGCCCTCAGGTCCCATCTTTAATCCTTCCTGTCCCTTTCTGCCCAGATCTGGCCGGTGCTGTCGGAGACCCTGAACAAGCACAGCGCCGACAACCGCATTGTGGAGCGGTGCTGCCGGTGCCTGCGCTTCGCCGTCCGCTGCGTGGGCAAAGGCTCTGCTGCTCTCCTGCAGCCACTCGTCACCCAGGTATGGAGAAAAACCTGCTCTCCAGTACCTTCATGGAGATGGTGGAAAACGCTCGCTGAAGTCATCTCAGTGGTTTGTGGGCAGCTGGTAGGTAGAAACTAGTGGTGGAAAATGCTGCCGGCGTAGAGTTCCTCCTAAAATATTTGAGCAACCTTGGAGGAACCTTGGAACTTCACAGGAGAGCTCTAGGTTGGTGGAGCACTTGGTTTGGAAGGTATCCCAGAATCCCAGCATGGTTAGGGGTGTTGGAAGGGACCTCTGGGGGTAGGAAGAAGGAGCATTGGAACTTCATAGGAGAGCTTTAGGTTGGTGGAGCACTTGGTTCAGAAAGTATCCCAGAATCCCCGCATGGTTAGGGGGCTTGGAAAGGACTTCTGGGGATAGGAGGAAGGATCCTTGGAAGTTGAAGCCTTGAGCAACCTGGTCTAGTGGGAGGTGTCCCTGCCAATGCCAGGGGAGTCAGAATTAGATGATCTTCAAGGTCCCTTCCAAGCCAAACCATTCTATGAATCTCTGAACTTCAGAGGAGAACTGTAGGCTGGTGGAAGCACTTTGGTTTGAAAGGTATGCCAGAATCCCAGCATGGTGGGGATTGAAAGGGACCTCTGGAGCTCACCCGGTCCAACCTCCCTGCTAAACCAGGGTCACCCACAGCAGGTTGCCCAGGATCACAATGGCCAGGTGGGTTTGGAATCTCTCCAGAGGAGACTCCACAAACTTTATAGGCCTTCTGCTGCAGAGCTTCACCAGCCTCAAAGGCAAGATGTTTCTCCTGGGTTCCTCTTTGTGCCAGTTGCATCCTGTCACTGGGCACCACTGACAAAGAGTCAGGCCCCATTCTCTTTCCCTCCACACATCCTTTAGCTCTTTCTGAGCATTGAGCAGATCCCCTCTCAGGTTGCTCTTCTCCAGGCTCAACAGCCCCAGGGCCCTCACCCTTTGCTCCTCACAGAGCTGTTCCACCAGCCCAGTGCTGGTGCTGGCTGGCACTGGTGCTGGTGGTGCCAGGTGGTGTTTGTCTCCCCGCAGATGGTGAATGTGTACCGGGCACACCAGCACTCCTGCTTCCTCTACCTGGGCAGCATCTTGGTGGATGAGTATGGTATGGAGGAGGGCTGCAGGCAGGGACTGCTCGACATGCTGCAGGTGAGGGCCTGAGGGCCACCAGCTTGGGTTCCTCGTGTCAGAGTCGCAGGGTCATGGAATCACAGAATGGTTTGTGTTGGAAGAGACCTGCAAGATCATCAAGTCCAACCATTAATGCAGCGCTGCCAGAGCACCACCAAACCATGGCCCTCAGCACCCCATCTCCATGGTTCTGAAACCCTCCAGGGATGGGGACTCTGCCATTGCCCTGGGCAGGCTGGGCCAGGCCTTGACAACCCTCAAGGGGTAGAAATTGTTCCTCATGTCCAATGTAAACCTGTCCTGGTGCAACTTGAGGCCATTTTTTGGGAGAAGAGACCAACACAGACCTGGCTCTAGTCTCCTTTCAGGGAGTTGCAGAGAGCCAGAAGGTCTCCCCTCAGCCTCCTTTTCTCCAGGCTGAACAACCCCAGGTTCCTCAGCTGTTCCTCAGAAGTTCTGCAGACCCTTGTTCTCCAAGCCTCTCCCCCGCTTTGTGGCACTTTTCTGGATACACTCCAGCCTCTCAGTGTGCTTCTTGGAATGAGGGTCCCAAGAGTGAGCACTCAAGGTTTGGCTTCACCGGTGCCCAGTTCCAGAGACACAATCCCTGTCCTGGTCCTGCTGACCACTCTCTTGCTGATCCAAGCCAGGACTAGGTTGTCCTGGGGCACCTGTGGGGTTTGCATGAAGCAGAGCAGTTCCCACTGGCCTGGGCTGGTCCCAGGACCTCTCACAAATCTGTGGCTGTGTGAACATGACCAAAGAGGAGAAGTCTTTGGTTAGGGCAGAACTGGTGAGTGGAGATGCTGGTGGTTTGGGAAGGGATTGGTGCCTCAGGGCCCATCAAGAGAAGGAGGCCAACAGCGTGAGGGTGAGGAACTGGACTCTGATCCACTCCAGTGTGGTCCATGGTGGGAATCGTTCTGAGTGCAGGACATTGGAGCTGCAGTCACATCTAACCATGACCTTTTCCTAGGCCCTGTGCATCCCCACCTTTCAGCTCCTAGAGCAGCCCAATGGTCTCCAGAATCACCCAGACACTGTGGATGACCTCTTCAGACTAGCAGCCAGGTAGCCACACTCCCGTTACCTTTCTACCCTATGGGGGACACCTCAACCCCATCTCTTCTTGCCTAGGCATCCCCAGGAGAGCCCTCCCGTCTCCACAGGTGGGTGGGAGAAGCCACAGAAGCAGTTTTTCAGGTCCATCTGTCTTTTCTTACTGCCCAACCAGGTTCATCCAGCGCAGCCCTGTCACCTTGCTGCGCAGCCAGGTGATGATCCCCATCCTTCAGTGGGCCATCGCTGCCACCACCTTGGATCACCGGGACGCCAACTGCAGCGTCATGAAGTTCTTGCGTGACCTGATCCACACTGGTGTGGCCAATGACGTGAGTGGCCTCCTTCCCTGGCCAGGTTCTTCTTCCAGAGGCTTGAGGAGCACCATCCTCATCAGCATTGGGCAGCCTCCAGGTTGTCCTCCACTGCCATCATCCAAGGTTATAGGGTCATAGAATGGTTTAGGTTGGAAGGGACCTTAAAGCTTATCCAGTTCCAACCACCTTTCATAGCAGGGACACCTCCCACTAGCACAGGTCACTCAAGGCCTCATTCAACCTGGCCTTGAACCCCTCCAGGGAGGAAGCAGCCACAACCTCCCTGGGCAACCTGTGCCAGTGTCTCAACACCCTCACTGTAAAGAACTTCTTCCTAACATCCAGTTTAAATCTCTCCTCTGCCAGTTTAAACCCATTAGTCCTCATCCTGTCATTAAAAGACCTTGTAAATTGTCCCTCCCCAGCCTTCTTGTAGGCCTCCTTCAGATACTGGAAGGCTACTACAAGGTCTCCTTGAAGCCTTCTCTACTCCAGGCTGAAGAGCCCCAACTCCCATAGCTTGTCCTCACAGAGGTGCTCCAGCCCTCTANCCCTGGGCAGCTTGTTCCAGTGTTCTGTCACCCTCAGAGGCAAAAAATTCCTCCTCATGTTTACATGAAACTTCCTATGCCTCAGCTTCCACCCATTGCCCCTTGTGCTGTCATGAGGCATCACCCAGCAGAGCCTGGCTCCATCCTCCTGGCACTCATCCTTCACATATTTATAAACATTGGTGAGGTCACCTCTCAGTCTCCTCTTCTCCAAGCAGCAGAGCCCCAGCTCCCTCAGGCTCTCCTCATATCAGAGATGTTCCCTTCATCATCCTGGTGGCTCTGTGCTGGACTCTCTCAAGCAGTTCTATGTCCCTCTTGCACTGTGGGGCCCAGAACTGGACAGAGTACTCCAGATGCAGCCTCACCAGGGCAGAGTAGAGGGGCAGGAGAACCTCTCTCAACCTACTGACCATAACCCTTTTAATGCACCCCAGCATGGCATTGGCCCTCCTGGCCACAAGAGCACATTGCTGGCTCATGGTCAACCTACCATCAACTAGGACCCCCAGATCCTTTTCCCTTTTGCTGCCTTCCAACAGGCCAGTCCCCAGCCTGGTCTGGTTCTTTCCCGGGTGCAAGACTCTACACTTTCCCCTGTTGAACTTCATTAAATTTCTTCCTGCCCAACCCTCCAACCTGTTGAAGTCTCACTTCTTTTTCCTTCTGCAGCATGAAGAAGACTTTGAGGTGCGGAAGGAGCTCATCAGCCAAGTGATGAATCAGCTGGGCCAGCAGCTTGTCAACCAGCTCCTGCACACCTGCTGCTTCTGCCTGCCACCCTACACCCTGCCCGACGTCGCCGAGGTGCTCTGGGAGATCATGCAGATCGACCGGCCGGTGAGCAGCAGGGACCAGGAGGACCTCAGAACCTTCATCCCATAGCCAAAGCCCAAACTAGGAGGGTTTGGCTCCGCATCTTGAGCTTCTCCTTCCCTCTGCAGACATTCTGTCGTTGGCTGGAGAACTCTCTGAAGGGTTTACCAAAGGAAACGACAGGAGGAGCCATCCAAGTCACACACAAACAACTGACCGACTTCCACAAGCAGGTCACAAGGTGGGTGGGTGGTGCTGGAACCCTAGAGCTGGGCAGGACACTGGTTGGAACGTTGGAACAGGCTGCCCAGGTTGGTGCTGGAGTCACCATCTCTGGAGGTGCTCAAAAAAACAAGTAGATGTGACACTTTGGGCCATGGAGAAGATGAGTAGGAAGTTGGACTTGATGATCTTAGAGCTCTTTTCCAACCTGAATGATTCTATGACACAGTGCCAGGAGTCAGGATGGTGAACCCACCTCTAGAATGTGGCCCTCAGCACCTTGGTGTCCTCCAAGGTTTGGTCCTACCCACTGCTTGCCATGGGTTATCCATATGTCTCCAAGAGCTAAGTGTGCTGGTGGGACGTCAGCCCTGAATCCTCTCAGGTGGCTCATCTGTGGTGTTCCCAGTCCCCACAGAGCTGTGGGAAGTGGTGCTTTGGAGACCACAGGTTGCCTTTTCCATCACTGAACAGGTTTTTCTGCTCTTACCTGAACCCTGTAGAGCTTTCACAAGCCATCCCCCAACCCATCCTTCATCTCCTTATCCCTTTGAGTCACCAGATCCTGCCCGGACCTGCCTTTGTGGCTGGGATCAGCCTGGCAGGCTCCAGAGTTGGTGCCACATGGATCTTCTCCATGGAGCTTCTGAACCTGTTTGGTTGCCTCAGTATCTCCTAACTGACCTCCTGGCTCCTGGGCCTCACCCACGAATCACATAATGGTTGGAGAACCCCATCCATGCTTCCCTCATGTCACCTCCCATCTTTTTCTGGTTGCAGTGCTGAAGAATGTAAACAAGTCTGCTGGGCTCTGAGGGACTTCACCCGTTTGTTCCGATAGCTCCTGCTCCGGCACGGTGCCCCTCTCCCAGGTAAGAGCTGGCACCGTGGGCACCATCACCCTACCTACCCCAGGGGTGGGACCCACGGGGCTGTGACAGAGAGGACTGA
>VWYK01117003.1:13793-23839 GCA_013399775.1 Semnornis frantzii | reverse complement strand
TTCCCTAGAGCTCCAGGCTGCCTTTATTTGTAAGTCTGGCAAAGCTATATTTTATAGCAAACCTTTCCAAACTTTCTGATTTTCCTCAATTACTAAATTTCCTGTAAGCATCCTTGCTGAAGATTTTCCGGAACGAATTTCTGAACCAAACTAACCAATTTTATAGTTGTGGACGGGGCTTTCTGGAAATAAAAATAACTGCACATTTTTTAATTCCTGCCTCGTGAAATCCCACAACTGAGTCAGTGGGGACAGCAGCACAGCACAGGGTGCCTAGGGAGCTAACTGAGGTCCCATCCCTGGAGATATTCATGGTCAAGCTAGACAAGGCTCTGCTTTTAGGGCAGTTTACAGATGGTTTACAGAATGCCTATGCTCAGGAGTTGCAAGCCACAGGTTTGCACATTGTGCTGTGGTTACATCCACACAGCCACCACAATGGAAATCCTTTTGTAGATACTATGGTATTGGAGTGGTTTCTAAAGAAACTTCCTGCCTCAGGCCAAAAGGGAATGGGGCAGATCAGACACCTCCTTTTTTCCCTCATGTCATATTCAGTTTCTCAAAGCATTGTTCCTCTTGCCCCAGGGATGGAAGCCACTTCCAGCTTTGGGTGGCTGGAAGAAGAAAGGGCGAGGAGCTGATCTGCAATTGTATGGAGTGAAGAGCAACAGATGGAGAAGCAGGAGACAAATGAATTGTTCCTCCCCTTCCCTTTCTGGATCTTTCCCTGGATTTGATTATCTAGTGGTTCTATAGCTGTCAACTGATGGATGTGCAGTGCCTGCTGGCTAATCCACTTTGTGGCTGTATTAGATTGGTTGAAAAACGACTGAATTAGAATAATATTTTGCTGTAATGTAAAACAATAGTGGGAGAATGAGGAAGTCTACGGAAAAGGAATTATTAGTATCAGCAGAAGAAACTGTCAGTTTCTAAGGAGTAAATCTAAGTTTCAGTGCAGCACCACAGAAAGAGTTGGGCTTGTTCTGATGAGATTGAGAATTAAGTAAAAGATAAAAAATTACAGGGAAAAAAAAAAAAAAGAGAGCAAAAAAGTAATACGATGTGTGGTTTGTTAGGAGTCCAAACAGAGAATATTACATTTTGGTTGTGTGGTCAGCAGCATCTCAGCATATTGTAGATGCAGAATGCAGAGAGTGGTAAAACAAGAACTGGAGGAAGAGAAATGGGAAGTTGTAGACCAAGCAAAAAGAAATCTAAGTAAGCTGCTTTAAGTGAGTACTTGAGGTTTGCATAGCTGCAGATTTCTCTTATCTCAAATTCTTGCTGCATGTAAAGTTTTTATTCAATGAAATGAAAATAGGAAACGAGGAAGGGAAATGGACAGAAAAAAAGGACAAGAACAAGACAAAAGAAAAGGAAATTAGAAAGAAAAAAAGAAAACCAACTCCAAGCCTGGTAGATAAATGGAAGTGCGGCTTCCTCTCAAAGAAGTGATCTGCAGTTGAGCTCTGAGTAGAACAAGGGAGTTTCTTCTTGTGGAAATTTGTTTAGCATGTGTGGTTTGTAATATTTTGTACTTGGTGCACCAAATACAATGTGCTTTTTGAGAGGAGGGTGAAATTTGTTTCTGCATTGTATGCTTTTAGCATCATTAATTGTTTCTTCTTAGATACATTCAACTAGTGATATCAGCCTCTGCTCTGCTGAGCCCCACATGAAGCACTGCCTCCAGTTATGGTGCCCTCAGAGTAAGAAGGGCAGGGAGATGCTGGAGCAGGTCCAGAGCAGGCCACAAAGATGACTGAGTGGGCTAGGAAACCTCCGTTATGGAGACAGGCTAGGAGAGCTGGGGCTGTTCACCCTGGAAAAGGACCTGGGGAGACCTTAGAGCAGCCTTCCAATACCTGAAGGGGGGCACAAGAAAGATGGAAAGTGACTTTTTACAAGGGCATGCAGTGATACGATGAGAGGGAATGGATCGAAGCTTGAGGAGGGCAGATTTAGACTGGAGATAGGATTCTTGATAGCGAGGGTGGTGAGACACTGGAACAGGTTGCCCAGGAATGTTGTAGATGGCCCCTTCCTGGAGGTATTGAAGGACAGGCCAGATGAGGCCTTGAGCAACCTGGTCTAGTGGAAGGTGTCCCTGGCCATGTCAGGGGTTTGGCACTAGATAAACCCCTCTATGAATCTGTGTCAGTTGCTGTGTATATGAGACAGACACTGAGTGCTTTTTCACAGCCAGAAATAAAACAGCTTTTTTATGGTGCGGATCCCTCCCTGCTACCCAAAAGGTAGCTTTGGAACTGGAACGCAAATCAGGTGTGAAGGAGGAAGACGAAAGGGTCAAGAGGCTTCCAAAGGACTCTGGCTGCCCATTGCATAGACCTCTAACTCCTGTCCTACCATTTTAAAGTAATCCTCTGGATTTAAAAATAAACCTAATTTCCTTCTCTTTGGATCATGCTTCTTAACTCTTCAGATCCAGCTCTTCTGACAGAGGCATAGAAGAGGTCTCTGTCCAACTCCAAATAGGCATTTTGTAGGGCATGGCTTTATTTCTTTAATTGATGGAAGTGATTTGTGATCAATCACCATCCCAATCAGGCCAACCCATAAAACTTTGTTTTTTAACTTGCCACATCTTAAAGCTGGAAGGACTGAAATGATTGGCAGTTTGTGAGGGACCCTTGAAGCAGGCACTGGTCACCTTTCTGTCACCTCACACAAAATGACATCATTCATGGCCTGAGCTGGGAAGGTGGCAGACTGGCAAGACTCCTCTGCTTCCTGCCCTGAGCCTTGCCCTTTTCAGGGACATAAACAGCTTAGAAGATATTAGTCTGGAGGGTCAGGAGAAAGTTGGAGCTAAAAGATCTTTAAGGTCCCGTACAAGCTAAACCATTCTCAGAATCTCTGAATGAAATGATAGTTCCACCAGAATGAGTCACGCTAAAGTTCTGTTTCATATCTGTTTCAGTGACCTAGAGTGCACCCTTAGTAGGTTTGCAGATGACACCGGGTTGATGAACGGTGTTGAACTCCTCATGGGCAGAAAGGCTCTACACAGGGATCTGTACAGATTGGATCAATGGGCCAAGACTATAAGGCTTAACAAGGTATGAGGTTTGACAAGGCCAAGTGCTGGGTCCTGCTTTTTGCCCACAACAACCTCATGCACTGGCTTCAGGCTTGGGGAAGACTGACTGGAAAGCTGCTCCCTGGAAAAGGACCTGGGGATGGTTGCTGACAACCAGCTGTATATGGGCCAGGAGTGTGCCCAGGCAGCCAAGAATGCCAAGTACATACTGGCTTGTATCTAAAATTGTGTGTCTAGCAGGACTAGGAAAGGGATTGTACCCCTGTACTCAGTGAGGTCACAGCTCAGATACTGGGTTCAGTTTTGGGCCCCTCAATACAAGAAGGACACTGAAGTGGTGGAGTGTGCCCAAAGAACAGGTCTAGAGGACAAGTCTGATTAGGACCTGCTGAGGGAACTGGGGTTGTTTAGCCTGGAGAAAAGGAAGCTGAGGGAAAACCTTATTACTCACTACAGCTACCTGCAAGGAGGTTGGAGTGAGGCTGGTGTTGGTCTCTTCTGCCAAGTAACCAGTGACAGGATGAGAGGAAATAGGTTTGAGTTGTGCCAGGAGAGGTTCAGGCTGGACATGAGGAAAAACTTCTTTAGTGAGAGAATGGTGAGGGATTGGAACAGGCTGCCCAGGGAAGTGATGGAGTCACCATGCCTGGAGGTGTTCAAGACATGTGTAGCCGTGTCACTTTGGGATATGGCTTAGTAAGCATGATGGTGCTGGACTGACAGTTGAACTTGATGATCTCAGAGGTCTTTTCCAATCTTAGTAATTGTATGATTCACTTCCATGAAATCTCAAACCATTATCAACACCTTAAAGCAGTACACGGGTGTATGAACACAACACTGCAGGTTGTATCAGCTCATCTTCGCCTTTTAAGTAAAGTAAATATAGAATAAACCCTCAATTACTAGTGTAATTAATCTTCATTCACATGCCCGAATAATTAAATCATATGAACCTAAAAAAATAAAAGCAAGCAAAGCCTGCACTTTTATGCTGGCAAAGCTTCAGCAGCCATCATGAAAGCTCACAGCACATAAATTATTCAAACTCAGCTTCCTTGCCTTTTTTTTTTTTTTTTATCTTGCAGTAATCCTCTTAGTCCTTCCTAATTAAATGAAAATGCTTTCTAAGGCATCATTTTTTGTGACATCAGAAAAATATTTTAAACTCTGGATTAGACAAACTGGATTTATATTTCCAGTATTTGCAATCGGATATTCAGTGCCATTTAATGGAGCTATAAAACACCAGAGAGTGGTGATGAAATGGGCATGGACCTTTAAAATGAGCAGGGAAAAATCCACCTTGTGCTTGGCAACTGAGTTTAACACAACTTTTGACTTTACTCAGCAGCTCAGCACTTTCACCTTACTGCATTCTGGCTGCAAGTAAAAAGAAATGTGACAAAATGCTGACAAAAAAATCTCAAGACAGACAGGGATATGCTGGAGAGAGTCCAACAGAAGCTACAAACATGTTTTGGCACTTGAACATCTCTGTTGCAAAGAAAAACTAAGCAACCTGGGGCTGCTTAGTCTGGAGAGAAAAAGGCTGAGAGGGGATCTGATCAATGTCTATAAATAGCTGAGGGGTGGGTGTCAAGATGGAAGATGCCAGGCTCTTGTTGGTTGTGTTCAGTTATTACAATAAGGAACAACAGGTCCAAGTGAGAACACAGGAAACACTCAACTCTAGGAAACACTTCTTTATGGTGAGGGTGCCAGAGCCCTGGAGCAGACTGCCCAGAGAGGTTGTAAATTCTCCTCCTCTGGATACTTTCAAAACCTGCCTGATACATTCCTGTGTGACCTGCCCATAATGATCTGGCTGTGGCAGGGAGGTTGGATTGGGTGATCTCTGGAGGTCCCTTCCAACCCCTAACACTGTGATTTCATGATTATGTGATTGTACAAACAGCAGGAGGGGGATATCTACTGTAGGATGCCAAATCAGCTTTCATAGAATCTAGAATAGCTTATGTTGGAAGAGACCTCAGAGATCATCTGCTCCAACCGCCCCACCGTGGGCAGGGACACCTCTCAACTGGACTCGACTGCTCAAGGCCTCATCCAACCTGGCCTTCAACACCCCCAAGCAAGAGGCAGCCACAGCCTCCCTGGGCAGCCTGTGCCAGAGTCTCACCACCCTCACACTGAAGAACTTCTTCCTAAGATCCAGGCCAACCCTGCTCTCCCTCAGCTTCAAACCATTTCCCCTTATCCTGTCTCTCGACACCCTCAGGAAAAGTCCCTCTGCAGCCTTCCTGTAGCATCCCCTCAGCTATTGGAAGGCAGCTCTAAGGTCCTCCTGGAGTTGAGTCTTCTCCAGGCTGAACAACCCCAACTCCTGCAGCCTGTCCTCACAGCAAAGAGACTCAAATGAATAAATGTATTTATTTATTCTCCCTTCACAGAATTATTCACTTTCCCATTTTCAACAGTAACCGCATCCTTGAGGGCAGAGGGGTGGCCCCGGCCTGGAGCAGGGGACAGGGTCGGACTGAGGCAGAGCAGGGAGGTTTGGGAGCGCTCCCTGTGTGCCAGCAGAGGGCGTCCTCCGCCCGCCCCACGCAGCGGCGGAGAACGTTCTCGAAGTGTCTGTTTGCATCTATCCGGGCGGCCGGTGGCTCCCTGTGAGGTGGTCCGGGCGCCACTGTCCTTCGGTACGGCGTTGGGCGCGTCACCCCGTTGCCAGGGGGTTCTGATTTAGCACCGGCTGCGGACGGCCGGCGCGTTACGGTGTGGCCCCAGGCACCCACCCGTGTTCACCCGTTACGCCACACCACCACCACCACCTCCACCCGGCCGTGTTCAGACGCGGAGCAGTTACGGGCCTGAGGCGCCTTGGAGCGGGGGAGGTGCATGTATTACAACGCTGCATTGAGCTGCAGTTTCCCAGTTAAGCGTACACGGGCGGCAGGCGGGAAAGGAAGCTCATTCGCTCCCCACTCGGCAGGATGCCAGCCCGGCCCCTGGCCCGCCTTCAGAGGCGAAAAAGAAACGCTGCGTCCATGCGCGGCGGCGTTTCGTCCGGTTCCCTTCTCCGAGGCTGCCTACCCCGCCTTGCTGCGCCAGGCAGCTGTGGAGCGTTGACGCAGTCCCCTTGGCTCTGCCCAGCCCCAGTGGCAGCGGGCCCAGATCCCGCCTTCCTCCATTTTCTCTCCTCGCTCTTTGTCGCTCTGGGGTTTCCTCGCTGTCCCCGGTTACCCCCATCGCCGTGCTCTTCGTGCTAGGGTACCGCAGCCTCCCGGAGGCCAACGTCCCCATCGCCCCCCTCCCGCGGCCGCCCCGAGCTTTCGGCCCAGCGTGGCGGGCCTGCGTGTTGTCACGACACGGGGGTGCTGTGGGAGGGCGACGGTGCCCGCCAGGTGCCGGGCAGCGGAGCCGCGAGGCGGAGGCCGGCGTTACCGCTGTCCCCGCTCTCCCTGCGAGCAGGGAGGACCCGGCGGCAGCACGCAGACATAGTTATTTTCTATCTCTCTACCCCCACCCCACCTCCAGGGTGGGTGACAGGATTCTTTTCTTGTGGAAGGCCCTGCCTGAAAGTAGGGATTAGAAGGAGCTGCGATTCTTCGCCCTTGTTATTACCCGTTTTTAACTTGAGGGCTCCCTGAAACTGCAGCGCTGTCGCTGAACTGGCGCCGTGCAGGGCTGCGGCTGCTTGTCTTGCCTTCTCTGGAGTCCAGCGGCGGTGTCGCACCCCAAAGGGCGGTCATACCCTGCTTCGCTTCCGACACCAAAGCCTTTGAGTTAGCCCCGCAAACAGGACGCCCCCGTCCGCCCCCTCTGTGGGTGTCCGGGGCAGGACCGGGCGGCACTTCGCAGCCGGTTGGGGAGTGCGGGGTCAGCGTTGAACCTTCTGAGCAGATAGTCGGCTTCTTCGCAGTGCCCGAATCAATGCTTTTATTGCTGTTTGGTGCAATCCTGTCCTCCAGTGTCCTTTTTAATGCTTAGAATCTGGGCCCTTCGTGTGCCTGCTTAAAATGGCGAGGATATTTTCTTGCTGCTTGTGCGGGAGTTCCCGCTTCTGTTTCGTTTCCTACTGTCTTATTAAACAAACAAACCCGAAATGCGAACATCCAGTGTGCCCCGGTCTGCCTTTTGCCTCCCAAGTAATAGAACATGTAATATTCGGCCTCTACGGAGTACATTTTAAAGGTAACATTGCTGAACTCATTCTAATTCTTTAAAAATGCAGTCGCGCCGGTGATTTAAAAATACATCATTGCTCCCACTCCTCAGTTTTTAATGAGAGCTTGTTGCTACACCTCTTGAATTCTGCGTTCCTTACTGTTGGTGAAGAGAAAGGTCAAGCCTAGGATTTAAAACTTTCCCCCGGTTAGATTGTGCATTTTAATTCTGGCAGCCAGCCCCGCGGTCGTTAGTCATGATGGGCAGAGGTAATAACCGGGGACTGTATCATTATAAAACGCTCCGGAGGTCATCTTTTATCACTGTGCTTTATCATACTGCTTAGATTCAGCGAGGGATCATTCTCTTTAATCCATTTTACTAACGATTGTATAAACCAGACAATGCCTGGTTAGAAAAGCTGCTTCTGTAGTATGACTTTGCATTACCTCTGCTCTAATTTGTTCCTGATAGACTTAAAGATGCAGAGTGTTTATATAAAAATAAATGTCAGTCAGAATGCCTGTCTTATGAGAATACCCTTTATTGAACTGTTGTTTTAGGACCTTGTACAAGGCGTGGTGCAGAGAGGTGAGATTGCTGCCTTGTGCAGGAAAGGAACATTGCAGAGAGAAAGAGATTCATCTCCCCTGCCTTGCCCAGTGGCGGAAAATCCGAGTACAACAGTTCAGTCATTAGGAACACGTAGTGCTGTGCTGCTGACCGCCCCTCCTCAGCTTGTGCTGCTCGATGCCCATCCTTTTCCTTTGGATTTAGGGTTTCTTTTGGTTGTTGTCTGTCGTTTGTGTGTGATGATTTTTTAATTATTATTATTTATTTATGCAACAATGTTTTTAGTTTAGGTCTGCCGAGATTCTTGTAAGTGTTTCTGTTGCTACTTCAAGGTGCTGCACACCTGCCCAGCCACACGGGCGCCCAGCCACACCGGCGCCCAGCCCCAGCCGTTCGTATGCATCACCCAGTTCGTGCCGCAGTTTTCTCCCTCCCTGCCGGGTTTAGCCTGTACCACTGTATCTGGTACCTGCAAGCCGAGCACAGAGATGGGTTTAAGACATAGCACGGTTAAATTTTAGGATACTGAGGACTTGAGGGGGGTTTATGGCCCCTGCCTCGAAGCAGAAATCCGAGCGGTTGCAAAGGCCAGAGCTGGACGAAAAGGAATGGTGGTGCCGGGGGACATCACTCCATTCTTGTCCCTCTCCAGTTTTACTATGGGGTTATTAGCTGGTGCCCTTGTTCTACAGATCCCCGCTCTGCAGGTCGGTACCAGTGCTACGGGGATTGACAGACTAATGTAGTATAGCTGATACTCTTAGGAAGGTGGTAGGAATGGGCTGACTGTGCTTCCAGAGGGAAGGAGCGAGTTGGCAGATCATGCTTTGAAGTGTAGCTGTCGCTGTGCTAACACCCCCTAAAATAGTTTTTCGTTTACGATAAACATTTATATACGTTTGGCTTTAACTTAATTTGGTACACTGTTTCTGCAACGCTCACATTTGTTTGTGTCATCTTTGGAGCTCGGAACAGTGAACTGGGAATTGAAAATAAGTCTTAGGGCTTCTTGCTTATTAATGTAGGTACTTAAAGTTATTTAAATCCATAGTTAGGCCTTTACTGAGATGTGCCCTGTTTTCGCCTAAGACTTCAGTGCCTTCCAGGAAGATCAACGGGAACAGTGAATGCTTAGCAAGTGGGGAAAGGCTTTTATTTGTATTTAAAATTGATCCAGGAGCCTAAATATAGTGTTCGTCCTGCAATATGTGGGGCTAACTCTGTGTTTTTCTATTTGAGAGTCCTCTCACTTTCTTCTAGTTGTGCATATTGTACCCACAGTAAAGGGAAAGTTACTGCAAATTGCAGTGAAGTTTCAAATAAATAATAACTTTCAGGGAGCATTGGTGATTAAGTAATGTGGGTCATTAAAACAGTTAATGGGATCGTTAATAAAATAATTTATTTGAAACGTGAATGGAAGCAGAATATTGTGGGCTATTCGATAGTTCAGTTTAAGCCTCTTTCACTCCGCCGTGGAAAGAACGTTTGCAAAGCCGCTGGCTCGTTTCTGCTGCTAAAGAATACTCGCTTCCCGAGAAACTGGCGAGCACGCCGTCTGGCAGTCCTGCAGTACGTTTGTCAATCGGTCGTTCTGTCCGCAGCTCCTGCTCCGGCTGCGGCTCCTGCGGCTCCTGCCACTGGGCAGCTGCCACGCGTGTCTCCGTTCCTGTCCCCACGGCCGCGCCAGACAGGGATGCTGCGGGGAGGGTGGAGAGAGATCTCGATGAGGTTTCGGGCAGGAGTACGGGCAGCAGCACTCCTCCCGTGTTTAACAGCGCTGCCCTGGCAAGGTACAGACGGCTCCGAGCCCTGCCGCTAATGCACTCCCGTTAAAATAATCTGTGTCTGGGTCCGTGTCCGTCTCTTCTCCCAAAAGAATGGAGAAAGGAAAATCAACCTGGCTCCCCTTAGTCATTTTTGTAGGGCCTCATTCCGTTCCCACGTAAATCAGTGGGAATTTTGTCTTTTTAATTCATGGTAGTCAGGCCTTCCTCATGGCCTTTTTTTTTTTTTAAAAAAAATTTTTAGTTTTATTTTTTAATGTTTGTTTGTTTGTTTCCTTGGTTTTGTTTATTGGTTTATTTGTGCGTTTTCTTCCGGAAATTCTTAGTAATGGTAATAATCACAATTGCAAAACGGGTAATAAAAAGAAGCAGCAAAAGGCTAAAATAAATTAAACTCCCCCCCCAGTCTTCAAGCAAAAATAGTGGAATCTTGTTTCGTGAGGTTTCTGTTGTGAAAATAATTCATTAACACAACCCCACCCCCCTGA
>VWYK01117003.1:0-12605 GCA_013399775.1 Semnornis frantzii | reverse complement strand
ATATTTTAAAAAATTATATAGTCCCATATATATCATATAATACAATACAAAGAATTTCTTTTTTTCCCACCAAGGAAGTGTGTTTGGTTGCAAAAAGCGGACTGGCCATTTATTTCCCCAAACTTTCTCAAACGTTGTCAGGGCGAGTGGTAAAAGCAACACCGCCCACACACCTCCCCACCTCCCAAACTACAAAAAAGAACGGCAATCCGTTCTTTTTTTTTTTTTTTTTTTTTTTTTTTTTTGAGGTGAATTTGTCCTTGGCTGAGCGCGAAACCGAGTGCCTGATACCCCCATGGAAAGGATGGCGAGAGGAAAAGGTGCAGGCAAAGGCGAACTAAAAAAAACCCCAAACCTCTTAACGTCATTTCTGCAACCAGGTACAGACAAGGACCGTAGTCAGCGGACATGCGGACGGTTTCCCCTTCCCCTCTCCCCGCAGCTGCCCACCCACGGGCTCAGTTGCAAGTCCACCTCTCATCTGAAAAGCGGTACCTGCTTTTGGTCAGGTCTCCTGAAGGGGTTGGAGGATGCATTTGCTGGAAGATGGGCCGTTTTAGGAGGTATTAGGAAAGAAGGAGAAACGGCTGCTAAAGATGAGCTGGGAAGCTGCCTCCATACCCCAAAATCACACCCCCGCACCTTTTTTTTTTTTTTTTAATTTTTTTTTTTAAAGGAGTTATACCCAGAGTGTATTTCCCCAGCACATACGTAAAGGATTCACCTTGCAGTTTGCCCTCCCGTTTTTAAGATGTCGGCTCCTTTTAATTTATAGGTTAAAAATAAATAATCTGAATTCGCAGCCTGATAGCTAGGAAAGCTCCTTGCTCTCCTGGCACTTAAAATAAGGGTGTCGATTGGAATTAGGCAGTGTCCTGCAATTTTAAGGGAGAGGTGTGTGAGGGTTTTTTGTTTGTTTGGTATTAAAGTCGTGTAGGAAGAAGACATTTCCATGCTCTTTCAGGCTAGCTGGAAACTTCACACCAAAGGGAATCAAGCGTGCAAGGGTGTTTTTTTGGGTTGGTCGTTTGGTTTATTTTGTTGTTGTTGTTGAAAGAGGGCTGTCATGCTGCAACCATTATTCCTGTTCCGAGGAGTCTGCGGTGTTTTTATTGATTGCTCGGTTTTCAAGGCTTCTTTCTTTGTGCTATGGCCACCTCAACTTGAGATCTGGAGCGGACATAAGGGGGGGTGTGTGGGGGTGTGGATCATCAAGGCAAAGCAATAGTAATAAAAAATGAAGTAACCTTCTTTCCTTTCTCATCGCCCCTAAACTTAAGCTGCTCGGTGAAATAACCCTTCGTCCCGTTGGCACGTATGAGTAATTTTAATCTATCTGAACTTCGAAACAAAGCTGGTTTCCAAAGGAAATTTCCACTGCTTGCTGCTGCCTCGCAGCAGAGGGCGCCGGGAGCCTTCACAGGCTGCTGCCTGTTTCCAAGCGTTGCGGGAAATTAACTCTTTGGGCTTTCTCCCTAATGGCTTTTAAAACATCTTTTTTCTTAAAAACTACACAGCCTTATATATATATTTTCTTTTTTTTAAATTTTTTTTCCCCCCACTGTAAAATGCCAGTTGGATTTTTTTTTGTTTTGGGATTAGGAGTGCTTGTGGTGTTTGCTGCCCTTATATTGCCCTTTCCCAGCTTTACTAAGGGCTTCAACCTCCTGCAACAGCCCCACCAAAGAGTCTTAGGAGATTTATAGCTTGTCTCAGTCTCTGCTAATTCGTTTCTAATTAAGTTACTGGATCACGTTTGCCTGACATTACTGTGTTTTCCCTCATAATTGTCTGGGATAAAAGTTTGTCTGGCTGTGTTTAAGCTTAAAGGGTCACTTAGGGCTCTTTAAACAGCACAAAACTGAAGTGCAACAGTGCAACACCAGAGTAAAAGAACGGAGTAGAAGGCTCAAAATTATTTCACTTTAACACCTGTAGTGTTTAGCTTTGTGTCTAAAGGGTACAAAGCCATCCCCCTCTATTAATGCCACATGGTCTGATTTTCTCTTTTTTACTTATTTTTTTCTTTACAATGAGACCTAAGGAAATTCCAAGTTAGGTTTCCCATGGAAACAGTTGAGGAGGGAGGGCATATTGCAAGAACATCACATTTGTGCCTGATGTGTTTTTGTGCCTTAAGGACAGTGCGTGATGCTGTGTTGTTACACTCTTACCTTTCAGACCTATGGGATGGCATATGCACACCTTCACGCTCATGAGAGTGTGTGAGACCTGGCACTGAAGCCCTGCCTGCTTTTAAATGTCAGAAAAAAAACATAAAATGGATTGGGTTAGAAGGGACCTCCAAAGGTCACCCAGTCCAAGGCCCTGCAGTCCGCAGTGACATCTTCCACTACAGCATGTTGCTCACAGCCTTCTCAAGCCTGACTGAGTATCCTAGGGTTGGGGCCTTAACCACCTCTTTGGGCAACCTGTTGCAGAGTTCTACCACCCTCATGCTAAAGAACTTGTTCCTCACATCCAGTCTAAATCTGCTCTGCTCTCATTTCAAACCATTGCCCTCATCCTGTCACTGCAGGCCTTTGCAAACAGTCCCTCTGCAGCCTTCTTGTGGCACCCTTCATGTACTGGCAGGCTGCTCTTAGGTCTGCTTGGAGACTCCTCTTCTCCAGACTGAACAACCCCGGCTCCCTCAGCCTGTCCTCATAGAAGAGCTGCTCCAGCCCTCTGATAATTTTCATGGCCCCTCTCTGGACCTCTTCCCTCAGGTCCACGTCCTTCCTGTGTTGAAGGCTCCAGAGCTGGACACAGAACTGCAGCTGAGGTTTCACCAGAGCAGAGAGCAGAATCCCCTCTCTCCATCTCTCGCCACACTGTTTTTGATGTTGCCCAGGCTGCCATTGGCCTTCTGGGCTTCAGGTGCCCAGCCAACACTGTTGGCTCCTGTCCAGCTTCTCATCCACCAGAACCCCAAATCCCTTCCTTATACACGTACTTCAAAGATAAAACTCAACACGGATTATTAAGTGATAGAATCCGATAGTTTAGAGGTGTTTGATTGAGCTCAGCAGTTTTTGATCCATTTCCTCTTTTATGACTGACAATTGTCTCTCTTCATATATAATTTCTATATATGTCTTTCGTATCTCTCTCCTCCAGCTATACTATATCTAATCCATGTTTCAGACAAAGCAAGGACAAACACCATTTCTCTTCAGCTAGCATTTTCCACCAGCCTCCAGAACTATGGAGAGGTCTCAATGGCCATTAATTTCTGGCCATGATAGTGACTGACACTTGACAACTTGCTTGATTTTTTTTTTTTTTTGAGGCTCTTTCAGTTCTTGACTTTTAGAGTGAGAAACAGGAAAAAAACCCTCCATATTCAAATGCCCTTTGGCCCTTTTGCCATTTCCATTGAAGCTAACAGTAAAAAATCCTCTTTACTAGGAAGAGGACTGAGCCATTCTAAATGCTATGTCATAATAGAAATCTTTTAAGTCTTAAATATTTCCATACAGTGGAGCAAAGAAGTCTGAAACGTCATTAGAAAAGACTGCTTCTTGTTAGGCTGTTACAATGTGCTATTTCTGTTCAAATATCATTGCCTAATAGGAGAGACAAATAGATTTATACAATTTGGAAGGCTGACACTACAGTTGAGATGTTCACAGCTTTGATGCATTATGGTATGTATGAAAATAATGTTAACTCTTTGCTTGCATCAGACAAAGCACAGATGTTTCCCAGCAGCATTTCCTCATCAGGCTTTATGGTTTTGCTTTTCCTGGAGCATAGCAGAGGACTTGGTGACAGTTAGGCTCCAGTTGAAATATTCTAAGAGTGTGGAGGCGTTACATGGCAAAAGGCAGGGGTAAGAAGAGGGAGGAGGAACACGGGAGGAGGAAACAGTCTTCTTGCCCAGCTGTCCCAATTCTTTCAGAGACTTGCCCAGCTGTCCCAAATCTTTCAGAGACCTCAGAAAACTCTCTGGATCTTCTTTCCTCCTTGGCAGTGGCTTTAAAAAGTGTGAGAACAGTAGCAGAAAAAGCCCTCAAAATGTCAAGTCGGTGAAGTAACCTTCTTAACAGGAGGTTTCCTTCTCCAAATGTAGAGGGGCTCCAAGTTTCAAAAGCTAAACTGTGTTACTGAGGTGCTGTGATGTCCTGCTCAGCTCCCTGTCTTCTCACCCAGGGACCCATTGAGGGAAACAGGATTTCCAGGATGTAGCTGTTTGCTGTTTTTCCATGGAGTTAGCTTGGCAGGGTAAGCACAATTGAACAGCATTCATTGAGTCATTCAAGTCTTAGTGAACTTCTAACAGAGGAGCAGCTCCAGAGGAGGGCCACCCCAAATAACTGCATCCAGTTCTGGTTTCTCCTGCATAAGAAGGACACAGAGCTGGTGGAGAGAGTCCAGAGGAGGCCACAAAGATGATCCAAGGGCTGGAGCATCTCTGCAATGAGGATAGGCTGAGGGAGCTGGGGTTATTTAGCCTGCAGAAGAGAAGACTCTGGGGGGACTTTAGAGCTGCCTTCCAATACCTTGAAGGGATCCTCCAGGAAGGCTGCAAAGGGACTTTTCGAAAGGGTGTCCAGTAATAGGACAAGGGGGAATGGTTCAAAGCTGAGAGAGAGCAGGGTTAGACTGAATTTTAGGGAGAAGTTCTTCAGTGTGAGGGGAGTGAGACTCTGAATAGACTGCCCAGGGAGGTTGTGGATGTCTCCTGCCTGGGCGTGTTGAAGGCGAGGTTGGATGAGGCTTTGAGCAGCCAAATCTAGTTGAGAGGTGTCCCTGCCCGTGGTGGGGAGATGATCTCTGAGGTTCCTTCTAACCCGAACCATTGTAGGATTCTATGATCTATGTTCCAACATGCTCAAAACAGACATAACCTACTAAGCTGGGCTGGGTTGGGGTTTTTTTGGTGACAGTAACAGTTTTTTCAGTAACAGTATTTTATGGTGATAGTTCTTGCTGAAGAGCTTGTCTCTAACCAATTTCCACTTACCAGGTTCCTCTTTTTATCTTCTCTGCTATGAACATACCCTGTAGTTATCTTGGGAATCAACAATCTCGCTTCTTCTTTTAACACTTCAAACTCACAATGAATTCTGCTCTCACCTCTTGCATTGACAATAGGAAGGAATAGAGACAAACCTTCGCATTTTAGGGGAAAAATACGGTTTGGAAAATGTGACTTTCTCCTGTATCAGAGGGTTTATAATCCCATATTCTAAAGTATAATTCTACCTTTGGAACTAAAGGTAATTAATCCAATCTTCCATCATTAGGCCCAGAAGAAAATGACTTCTTTTTTCCCATGTATGTCCAAAGACAATGAGCTGCTGATTTTTATGTTTCTTCTCAAGTTATGTGAGAGCTGAAAAAAATATACATCTAAAAGCCTAACTTTGCTCTCAGCTGCTCTGGTCTAATTCCAGCTCAGCTTCCCAGTGTTTATTCCAATTTTAAACTACTGTGACAAAACCAGAATTTATTGTGTAGTCTGCATCAAAGAATTGGACCGTTTCTGCTAGTTTCTCTTAGAGCAGAGGAGACTCCGAGGGGACTTTAGAACTGCTTTCCAATAGCTGAATGGATCGTACAGGAAGGCTGCAGAGGGACTTTTCCTGAGGGTGTCCAGAGACAGGACAAGGCGGAATGATTTGAAGATGAGGGAGAGCAGGGTTGGACTGGATCTTGGGAAGAAGCTCTTCAGTGTGAGGTTGAGACTCTGGAATAGGCTGCCCAGGAAGGTTGTGACTGCCTTCTGCCTGGGGGTGTTGAAGGCCAGGTTGGATGAGGCCTTGAGCAGCCAAGTCTAGTTGAGAGGTGCCCCTGCCCCTGATGGGGAAATTGGAGTAGATGATCTCTTCTTCCAACCTGAGTCACTCTAGGATTCTAGAATAGGCCTTGTCCGGCCTCACCTTGAATATCTCCAGGGTTGAGGCCTTGGCTACCCCCATGGGAAACCTGTTGCAGAGTTCCAGCACCCTCATGCTAAAGAACTTCTTCCTAATATCCAATCTAAATCTGCTCTGCTCTCATCTCAAACCATTGCCCTCATGCTGTCACTGCAGGCCTTTGCAAACAGTCCCTTTGCAGCCTTCTTGTATCCCTCTTCAGCTACTGGCAGGCTGCTCTTAGGTCTGCCTGGAGCCTTCTCCTCTCCAGGCTCCCCAGCTTCCCCAGCCTGTCCTCATAGCAGACCTGCTTCAGCTCCCTGATAATTTTGGTGGCCTCCTCTGGATCTGCTCCATTAGGTCCATGTCCTTCCTGGGTTGAGGGCTCCAGAGCAGGATGTGGTACTTGAAGTAAGGTCTCACAAGAGCAGAATGATGTAATCCTGCCTTGTCACTGATGTTGTGACTGCTTTTCTTTGTATTTGCTGTACAGAGACACATAAGTAAAAAGTGAGACTTGCTTTGAAAACCAGAAACCAGCTTTTGCAGAAGAGCTCTTTTGACTCAGGAAGGGTCCTGTGGAGGATTTGGTCATGTTTAGAAACCATCCAAAGTAGCTATGACAACTTAACATTTCAGAGCCAAGGTCTTGTGCACATACCAAATCTCTGACATTATTCAAGATCCTTATCCGTTGTGAAGAGGAAACTGGAAAATTAGAATTGCCTAAAACAACCCCAAGAGAATATTGCAGATTCTTGAGGAGGTTTTGTTTTTTACATCTTAAAGAGATAATTCTTAAAAGGTCTAGCCCAGGAAATTTGTGAAAGGAAACAACAAAATAAGTGAGGCATCCACAAATCAGGGCAGTCCTAGATATCAGTCCAGGCTGGAGGATGATGATATTGAAAGCAACCCTGCAGAAAAGGGCTTGGGGTTCCTGATGGGTGAGAAGCTGGACAGGAGGCAGCAATGGGCACTTGCAGCCCAGAAGGCCAATGGCAGCCTGGGCTGCAGCAAAAGCAGCATGACCAGAGATGGAGAGAAGAGATTCTGCCACTTTGCTCTGCTCTGCTGAGACCTCACCTGCAGTTCTGTGTCCAGCTCCAGAGCCCTCAGCACAGGAAGGACATGGACTTGATGGAACAGGGCCAGAGAAGGCCATGAAAACAACCAGGGGGCTGGAGCAGCTCTGCTATGAGAACAGGCTGAGGGAGCTGGGGTCGTTCAGCCTGGAGAAGAGAAGGCTCCAGGCAGACCTAAGAGCAACCTGCCAGTAGCCAAAGGGGGCTACAAGAAGGCTGCAGAGTGACTGTTTACAAAGGCCTGCAGTGACAGGACAAAGGGCAATAGTTTGAAATGAGAGCAGAGCAGATTTAGATTGGATATTAGGAACAAGTTCTTTAGCATGAGGGTGATGGAACACTGCAACAGGTTTCCCAGTGAGGTGGTTGAGGCCTCATTCCTGGAGATCTTCAAGGTGAGCTTGGACAAGGCTGTGAGCAACCTGCTCTTGTTGGAGGATGTCCTTGCTGACTACAGAGGAGCTTGGTCCCTTCCAACCCAAACCATTCTGTCATTCTGTGCTTCTATGAACCCCCTGAAAAACATCTTCCCAGCTAGGTCCCTTCTTTGTTACTTGTTGCAATTTCTTTATCCTTCTTTAGTCAGTTAAATTGTTTTGAACTGTTTTAGAAGCCTCTGAAACATACAAATATTATTTTCTCAGGTTTATATTTTAAATGTGAGTGCTATCTAATCTGGGTTTCAGCTCCCCCTAATCTGGATCATCTGGGATTAATTCTAAATGCAGCCAAGGAAGGAGGCTGATCTCAGCAAAAACAAGTGGTCAGAGTCCACCCCATCATCATGTACCTGGTGCAGGCATTTCAGATGCTGACTGTGTTTATTTTTGGTCTTACATTTGGAAGTGTGTCATTTTAACTAAGGGTTTTTGTTTTTTTTTTCCAGGTGATGAATACATTTGCTACAGAGCCTGCAAACCGTGCTTCATGGAAAGGGTAGGCTCCATTTAAAATCTGTTACTGAGTGTTGGTGTTTTTTCTGCTTCCTGTCCCTGTATGTGCATAGCAATGAGATTGTTGCATCCTGGAAGTGTTTGATGGCTTTCTGATTCTCTGGATGTGGCAGAGTTCGGCCAGATAGTTTTTTCTAAAGGGAGGGAGGCCTGGAAAATGCATTACTAAAAGTACTGGTTAAAACAAACAAACAAATAAAAAAAACCCCAACCACCAGGTGAATAAATAATAGTTTGGTTTCAGCAGCCGTGCTGTAGTTTTAAGCATTGGTTCAGGAAGAACCAAGCTCCAACATTTTCTAGGGATATTCTCCTGCCCCTCTGCTCTGCACTGCTGAGACCATACCTGCAATATTGTGTTCACTTTGGGGCTCCTCAGTTCAAGAGAGACAAGGACCTGCTGGAGACAGTCCAACAGAGGTGTGAGGATGACTGGGGGACTTGAACATCTCTGCTATGAACAGAGACTGAGAGACCTGGGATTGTTTAATCTGGGGAGGAGAAGGCTGAGAGGGGATCTGACCAATGTCTATAAATATCTGAGGGGTGGGTGTCAAGATGAAGGTGCCAGGCTCTTTGTGGTGGTGCCCACTGATAGGACAAGGAACAACAGGTATAAGCTGGAACACAGGAGGTTCCGCTTCAAGTCCAGAAGACTTTATGGTGAGGGTGCCAGAGCCCTGGAGCAGGCTGCGCAGGGAGGCTGTGGAGTCTCCTTCTCTGGAGACTTTCAGAACCCACCTGGATGTGTTCCTGTCCTGCCCGTGCTGATCCTGCTGTGGCAGGAGGGTTGGACTGTTTGATCTCTGGAGGTCCCTTCCAGCCCTTGACATTCTGTGATTCTGTGAGATTTGTGTTTCCTTCTGTACTACCAGTTCAATGAAAGCAAAGACAGAGAGTGCTGTATCTGGATAAAAGTAGTAGATGGTAATTTTAGTTATTTCTCCTTTCCCCTCTCCTTTTACTAGCAGCCCAGTGAGGAGTTACCTGCAAAACAAAAAAATAAGATGGTCACATCTCCTCTTTAGTGAATCTGGAACAGAAACTGCAAAACAGATAACCCAGCTCAGGGGGTCACGCTCTTGAACACACTTCATCTCCTTACTTAACAGAACCAAAATATTTTTGTCACTGAAAAAAAATGTTCAGATGTGTTTGCCATATTTGCCATGAAGTAGGGCTCACTTTGATTTGTACAAATGGGATTTTCAGTGAGTAAGTGATGTTATTATCCAGCAAAAACTCTCCACCTTGATAATGGTAATCCACAGTGTGAACTTGGCCATCTTAAAGCTTGGCAGCAGATTTACATAACATTGAGTTATTACTAATATGCCATACTGCAGATTTTGTGAAAGCATCAAGTTCTCAAGTGATTTTTATTATTTTCAATGTCAGAAAATAAATTTCAAAAAATGACTGTGACTTTAACTCTGCTACACGCTTGGGGCAGAGTGGCTGGGAAGCAGCCTTGTGGAAGGAGATCTGAGGGTGCTGGTGGATGGCTGAACATGAGCCAGCAGAGCGCCCAGGTGGCCAAGAAGGCCAAGGTCGTCCTGCCCTGTACCAAACCCAGTGTGTCTAGCAGGAGTAGGGCAGTGACTGTGCCCCTGTACTTGGCCCTGGTGAGGACACAGCTTGAGCACTGGGTTCAGTTCTGGGTGCCTTAAGATAGGAAAGATATTGAGGGACTGTAGAGTGTCCAGAGAAGAGCAGTGAGTCTGGGGAGGGGTTTGGAGGGCATCATACGAGGAAAGGCTGAAGGAGCTGAGTTTTTTCAGTCCGGAGAAGGCTGAGAGATGTTGGTCTCTTCTGACAAGTAACCAGTGACAAGAGGAGAAGAAATGAGTTGAAGTTGTGCCAGGGGAGGTTTAGGTTGGACATGAGGAAAAACTTTAGTGAGAGAGTCATGAGGGATTGGGACAAGCTGTCCGGAGAGGTGGTGGAGTCACCATCCCTGGAGGTGTTTAATAAGCTATAGATGTGGTGTTTCTGGAGATGGTTTAGTGGTCATGGTAGTTGGGTTCCTGTTGGACTTGATGATCTTAAAGGTTTTTTCCAACCTTCATGATTCTATGATTTCTATGATTTATGAGTATTTATATTGTAGGAATTACACCAGTAATGCCTTCAATCTGACTTTGAAAGACAATTTTACCTCTAAGCTTTAACAACGGGGCTGAAAATAATTCAGATTATATGGGCAGCATTTAGCGTCCCATTTTCATCTTCTTTAAAAGCAAGGCTGTAGTGCATGCTGGTTAAGGATCAAGTTGGGATTATGTGGAGAATGTTAAACATATACCAAATAATACATCTGGTTTGAATCACAGTCGTTACATCGAGTTCCACTTCATTTCCCCCCCACCCCCGTTTTTTTTTGCAGCTGTGTTGCGNTCCCCTTCATTTCCCCCCCCCCCCCAGTTCTTTTCTGGACGTGTTGTAGCTGCTAAGTGAAACCATGCATGGGATAAATCCATCACTTCAGTCACAGATTGCTGATCAGTTGTCTGACATGCCCTGAAATATGGGTTAAAAATAGTTGGGGGCAAAGGCTTGTCTAATTTGGAAAAAAAACCCAAAACCTCTTTCATGTTCTCTTGTGGTTCCCTCTTCCATCTCAGAGCTGCTGGGAGTGCTACCATTGTCTCTGCGGTGGTGCTAGATCATTTCCTCCACGATGGGAATGTTGTTCAGCCTGGAGAACAGAAGGCTTTGGAGACACCTAATAGCAACCTTCCAGTAACTGAAGGGGGCCTCCAAGAAGGCTGCAGAGTGACTGTTTGCAAAGGCTTTCATTGACAGGACAAAGGGCACTGATTTGAAATGAGAGAAGAGCAGATTTCGATTGGACATTAGGAACAAGCCCTTTGATTTGTCCATTGACACGTGATAGCTCAACCTTCCCCTCTGTTTTTCAGTCCTTGTGAAGACGTGAATAAGCCAAACATAAAGCAGCCTGATTGCCACATGCTGCTCTGGTTTTAGCCTCCTCCACTTTCCATTACAGTAGCATAAATGATTTGCTCTTAATAGTAGCATTTAGTAGGAATGCACTCTAAGTAAGTTTGTCAATAATACTGTGCTGTGTGGTGTGCTGGACTCTTTCCTGGACTCACCTGAGGGCGGGGATGGTGTCTGGAAGGATCTTGACAGGCTTGAGAAGTGGGACAGTGGCAACTGCATGATGTTTGACAAGACAAAGTGCAAGATGTTGCATCTGAGTTGGGCCAATCCCAGGGATGAATCCAGACTGGATGCAGAGTAGGCTGAGAGTAGCTCTGAAGAAAGAGACTTGGGGGTGTTAGTTGTGAAGAAGCTCCCTATGAGCCAGCAGTGCCCTCATGCAGCCCAGGAGGCAGCCCTGTGCTGGGCTGCAGCCAGAGGAATGTGGGCAGCACAGCAAGAGAGGGGATTCTGCCCCTTGACTCTATTCTGTTGAGACTCCATCTCCAGTACTGCCTCCAGTTCTGGTGTTCCCAGCACAAGAAGGACACGGAGCTCTTGGAGAGAATCCAGAGGAGGCCACAAAGATGATCCAAGGGCTGGAGCACCTCTGCTATGAGGATAGGCTGAGGGAGCTGGGGTTGTTCAGCCTGGAGAAGAGAAGACTCTGGGGCAACCTGGAGCTGCCTTCTGATACCTTGAAGGGATCTTAGAGGAAGGCTGCAGAGCGACTTTTCCTGAGAGTGTCTAGAAACAGGACAAGGGGGAATGGTTTGAAGCTGAGGGAGAACAGAGTTAGACTGGATCTTAGGAAGAAGTTCTTCAGTGTGAGGGTGGTGAGACTCTGGAATAGACTGCCTAGGGAGGTTGTGGATGCCTCCTCTCTGGGAGTGTTCAATGGCAGCTCGGATGAAGCCTTGAACAGTCTCATGTAGCTGAGAGGTGTCCCTGCCCATGGTGGGGAGGATAGAGTAGATGATGTCTGAGGTCTCTTCCAACCTGAACCATTCTAGGATTCTATGATTCCGTGGTGTATCCTCTCCCCAGCAGACAATCCTTGATCTACTTCTGATGCAGAGACAGTGAGAAAGACAGAAAGGCAATTCAGAACTCTTTCTGGATGACTGCAGAGAAGCAGATTTTTGTGCCTACTTTCCCTCCTGGTACTTGTAGGTAATTACACAATGCCCACATTAGTCTGCAAGTTAACCATCTTCTGCATTTAGAAGTTACCTAGTGCAAACAATCTGCTAGAGTAGAGGGGCAGGGAGTCAGAGTCACTCCTGCTGCTAACTAAAACCCAGCGAGAGCAAGGTGAGTTGTCTAGTTAAGAATGTAGAGAAGTAAAAATGGTAAGGAATGGGAAAAGGGAGATGTGCCCACTGTAAGCCAAGAGCAGGTTCGAGACCATCTAAAGGACCTGAAGGTGCTCAAGTCCAAGTCCATGGGGCACATTTAAACCTACAGTGGTTCCTCTCTAGGTTTAGGGGTGGAAGGGGCAATGTTGGGGAAGTGCTAATAGAAAAATTAGTCTTTCTGTGGTGGCCAGTGCAACTGTGTGAAATGAAACCACCTTCTTTCATCAGCATTGAAAAATTATTTTCTGATGTGGTAAGAACTGTTTTATGGAATCAGAATGATTTGGATTGGAAGGGATCTCCAAAGGGTGTTGAGCTGGAGAAGGCTCCAGGCAGACCCAATAGGTGCCATCCAGTACCAGAAGGGGTCCTCTTAGAGGGCTGCAGAAGGACTGTTTG
>VWYK01117002.1:0-26265 GCA_013399775.1 Semnornis frantzii | reverse complement strand
AAGCTGCCATATACAACTTTACTATGTGCTGCAGAGGACAATCATACTCACTAAAAGAGCACTGCTTTTATGTCTGTAAAATAATCACACCAAGTCTCAGTAAAAACACATGAAACAGGAAAGCAGGCACTGGTAGGTCAGTTCACACCAGTGCTCCCTGGAGTGCACTGCCTTGCCTCCGACAGTTACCAGTGAATGGTTTAGCAAAAGAACCTCCAGTTCTGGAAGAAGCAATTGTTTGCAAAAGGGAATTTTTCTGCATTACATATGAGACACTTAAACACTGCAAGGTTTGAATTATCCTGTACTGGTGCCTGGAAGTTGTGGAGGAATTTATTGCTTGCTCGATGAACCAGCCACAGAGGCTGTGATATGTTCAGAGAAACAAGGTCAAAACTATCAAGCCAAAAAAATTACGTTCAGTAAAAACCTTTAAAATTAAGGATATTCATATTCATGCCAAAATGACACCTCCAGCCCTCCCTCCCCACGTAGGCCTATTCAATTCATTTTGTTAATTTAAACTGATAAATTTTATTACCTGGAAACTGAGATGCCCTGTTATAGATCAGCAGATGGTACCACAGTTAACATAAGTATCTCCAGATTTCCAGGCTACAGGTTTAATAGTTTTGAGTAGTGGTAATATGAGCCCTAAGTCTTTCAACCAATGAATGGTATCATGGATATAAATGAGTTCAATGTGCTGAGAATATGAGGTTTCATACCTGTTCCTTGAACTTGGCGCTATCCTCTGACAAATAACTGTTGTGGTTGAGTGCTTTCCACCATTCCCCACCTCTTGTTTCACGTCCCACTGCCGGGGGTCACTTGTCTTTGCACTGAGAATGTTCACACCTTTCTTCACCTTTGCCCTGTTAGAAATAGCAATTGTAAAAAGTTTACAAGAGAGTCATCCAGGACTGAGATCTTCCAAATGTAGCATGGAAATCTTAACGCATCACCTTTGAGACAAGTATTAGCTATGTCTCTAATTCATAAGTAAATAAGAGAGTAGTGTCAGGAAGGCAGATCTAAGACAATGTATCACTTAGAATCATGGAATCACTTGGGTTGGAAAAGACCTTCAAGACAGACCTTCTTTTGGACAGAAGCAGCTATGTGCCTTTATATGTTCTGCCAACAGCAAGCTGGAGTTATGATTAAGAGCGATTAAATGCAGGAAAACCTGCACTCAGGATTCTATTTTGCCAATATTCTTTCTCAAAGATAAATTTGTCCCAACACAAAAGACTCAGGAAGGCTTTGTTCATCTCTACCAAGACAAACTTGTGCTTCACCGTTGCACAGAGCAATACTTCTCTGGAGGTTTTTAAAATAACATATTTTTATTCCATATGATATTCTTTTAGCTATCAGTGGAAAGGTTGTTGCCTTTCTGCCTGAAAAATCCCTCTTTGTGACAGATTCCCAAGGAAATTTCTGTTTGAGCTCTCCAGCCTGTGGAGAATATAGCTGTTGATTAAGACAAGACTTAGTAACTCAGAGATGTTCTTACGGGATGCGAATTTCTGCCACTGTTATGTCCTCTGGAAAACTTAACTGTGTTTATCTAGTGATGCTATTAGCAGCAATAACTGTATGGAGGGTTAATTAAAGAGCACTTGCTTAATGAAGGAACATTTGCATAAAGGACTCCCAGCAAAGATGCTATTTGAGTTCAGAATGTTTAACTGCTGATCTTTGGTTCCATTACAAAATAGCAGGAATGAGAACTACAGATACAGTTCTTCTCAGAAGACAATAAGGGACAAAATTCCACCAGCCCATCAGACACACAGGATGATGAGCATGTCGGGAACAGGATGCCAGCTATAACTGTTATGTCTCTGTGGGGAGCCTGGCACCAGCATGAGATGGAGAAGGCAAAGGGCTGCTTAACTTCACACCATCAGAGTACAGCCATCATGGCCTCTACTGAGCAGGAACTGGCTTCACCACAGCAGTAGAGGCTAAAGCACGGTGAAAAACTAATTTTGTTTTAAATATTTATGCAACACAAAACGTTAGTTAGTGAGCAGAAATCATCACCTAATGAGATGACAATATCTTCTTGACATTTAAGGCTCAGCAAGCAACTAAATTCCTTGGGAAAAAAAAATACTGTTTGCATCTTTAGACACTAAAATGCTTTAAAAATACAGTCATGAATGACTGAGAATGTATTTGTCTTCTTGTTGTTGTTTTTCAATAGTGAAACACACAAGGTAGTTTTGAAAAGGAAGTATTTTTATCTTAGGATAAAAACCCTGAGTGCTTAATTCTCACATTTGTTACATGAAACATGACAGAGCTTCACAGATTGCTCTCTTCCTCTAGTAAAACTAGCACAAACCTGATGAGTCTCTAATGTCTTCTGCTGAATCACTCAGAAATGAAAGTAGTAAGAGTAAAGGGAGAATCAAATCCATTACTGAAGACTCATTAAAGCTCTAAGCCCCACTAAGTTTTCCAGCATATTACAGCTCACATAAATGATCAATAAATAAACACCTCATTAATAAGGAAACACTGGCATCAGACTTGAAATCTGTATAAATGCACCAGGAAGTTTTTGGTAGTGTGTATTCGAGGACATATTTTGATGCATTTCAGGACACTGTTATTAGGCAACTGAAGAGAAGTAAAAACTAATAATTCAGATACTTTGTTCAGCTGTTCCTTGAGTTGCACTCACATTAGTCACTTTAGTTGGCACGACATTAGGCAAAATGAGTTCCCTCATGTTCAGATTTTCGACAGAATTACAACTTTGTCAGCAGTTGCAAATTGCTCTTTCCACCATGTAGCTTGACACAGTCAATACCTGGACTCCTGTTAATTAGGACAGGCATTTCGTATGGCCAAGGTTAGAGGTAAAATACACTGCCAGAGGATGAAAGACCATGGCTACAATGCCATTTTGTTAATTAACTACAGTGTGGGGCATTAAGTTGAGTGGTTTTCACATATGCCATTATATAAAGCCCATTAAAAAAAAAAAATTCCATCCCAGGGTAAAGTAGGTTATGTTTAGTGAGAAAAATCAATGTTGTGATTGCACTTAGCACTGGAATTAGGGTATGAACACCCAGAAGATTGACCTTCCTAAATAAATATGCAGAAACACAATTTGCAACTCTCCCTCTAAAAAGGGCATTGAGTTTTATATAACAAGGTCAACGGATGAATCAGAACTGAGTCCCATACATTTTTAAAGCCAGTCTGCATGCATACACTACAAAGTTTTAACTTAAATTTTTATTTACTTAGTGTTTGAGTGCTGGCAAGCAAAAGTCTATTTAATTCCCTACCAAAGATTCATTGACCTTGTTGTATGCTTGTGATTAAATATTAATTTTTAAATCAATAGTGCCAACTTTGTACATAAACATTTCTAAGTTACACTACCTCAACAAACCCTGAGACTGAGGACCTGGCAGCCAAAGTGCTTGACAGTCTCCTGTATTTACCCATCTGATCTATGCAGTATATCTGCATTTACCACTGTTATTTAAGGGAGGCAGGTACAGTGACAATAAATGGAGATGACAAACAGCTGAAGCACTCCAGATTTCCTTCACGTGGTTCTCCAACTGATAAATTCTCCTCTTTGCCACGTCTGCCTATTTACAAGTAGGTAAGTGTCCTCACACTGAGGCTCTTCTGCATGGCTCTGCAACCTGAACATATCCACCAGCCATAACTTGCCACCTGGGACTTCCATTTTCAAAGTGGAGATAAAAATCTTCCTCTCCAACATTATTCTCAACAGTAATGATATCTTCCATGGGTGGCACTAAACTACCTCTGTCATTTCAGGGATATGCTCTTCACAGCAGCAGTAACTAAATCAAGGCCCCAAGTCTGCTGCCTAGTAACAGAAATCACCCCTTCCTCTTTCTGGATCTAAACACAGTCACCTACATATGCACAGAACCTAAGGACAGCAGCTCGTTTAGCTGAGTTTGATTGCCTGTGTGCTGAAACTTAAGCACAGTTTTTGAGCTTCTGACAGAAGAAGACCTTGCAAAGGGAAGATGAAAGAAAGACCATCATTAAGAATAGCACAGAATGCCAGAGGCCAGCTGCCAGGAATCCATCTGAATGGGGTCCTGAAGCTCTGAACACATGGTAACCAGAACAGCGCAAGACTTTTCCTGCTTGAACTTCTAAGGTTAATTCACAGCACACAAAAAAAAAATCTCTGCCTCAGCTTTGTCTCAAAATAATTCTCTTTAAATCTCTCAAATGTAGAATTAAAACACTTTGCTGGCATGCAGAACAAGCAACATCTCAAAGATATTACAGGAAAAGTCTTCAGTTGCCTACCTAGAAATCATTACCTAATTTTTGTCAAAACCAAGTAAAGACATTCACTTACACAATCTCACAGCAAATGCATTGGTGTTAGTCTGCAGTTTCCAAGCAAATATTTCATTTCCAAACTGAGCATTTTATTTTGGCACTATGTCTTTCTAACATGTCAAACTTGAAAATGATGTTTCTAATTAATACATTACATCTTGATCAACTATAGCACAAACTCTACCTGTTCCATTTCATATTTTAATCTTGCTTAACTGCTACGGCTATGTAAGGGTTCTGCCACCTGCAGCAGTGGTCCAGAGAAGGTGGAGCACTGAGTAATCCAAGTAGTTCTTCACATGCTGTATTATTTTGCTGATGTGTGCTAATCTTAGAGACTATCACCTCTCTTATTGCAAAGAAAGTCATTGCACAGCACAGATCCACCTTTGTCTGGGTGTGCTGTGACACAGATAAGAAATTTACCAGCAAAGGAAGAATCATAGAATGGTCTTGGTCAGAACGGACCTCTGAAGGTCCTCTAGTCCAAGTTGCTCTGCAGTAAACTGGGGCATCCTCAACTAGATCAGGCTGTCAACTAGACCAGAGCCCTGTCAAGCCTCACTTCGAATACCTCCACGGATGGGGCCCCAGCCACCTCCCTGCCCAACCTGTTCCTGAATCTGAAATTACAGGTAAGCTAACAACACAGGAAGCTGATTAGGAGTCCCTGGCTGTAGAGAGCTCTAATTCCCATTAGACTGGCATGAATGCCAGGCTGACTCACTGGCAAGCTGAGATAGCAGTGCTCATCAGTGGAGGATTTAGCTTCCTGTGTGCTTCACTCAGAAGATGAGATAAGTAGCAATGTCAGTGCCAAGAGAGTGCAGAAGCATGAAGTGAGGAGTGGAGGAGGGACCAGGGCAATACCCTCAGCACCAGCAGGTATCTCTGATGTGGGTTATAATATTGTCAACTTGTACTCCAACAGAAAGCTTACACAGCAGCTTGGGTAGACAAGACTGCACTAACGAATAAAAAGCCAAATCAGTACTAAATTCTTAGCATCAGTGAGTTTTGTAGTATCTGAAATAGTTTACCAGACACTAAATCTTCTGGTTCCTCCTTGTTTTCAGAGGGTTATACTTAGCTCTGCATCTCCTGAGCTCCTCATAACTGTCACACTGTTCTTGGCATGGTGTACTTGGTCTGAGAGCAGTCTTGTTTGAGTTCAGTGACCACTGCTTTGCAGAGGCAGCCTTTTTGGCTCACGTCTGTTGCCCAAGCTGCTGTGCTAGAAGCCTTTTCCTAGGAAGCATGAGAAATGTAAACATTGCAGACAGTTGCAGGCTGAGTCTAACTGGGGGGACCGGCTTAGCTACAAGGCTGAGGCACATGAGCTGAGCGTAGCCACACCGCACCTCACCACGCCGGGCAAGGGATGCTGGTGCTAAATCCTCTGCCTCTCCACACGTAAATGCTGGTCTGTTTGTATTTGTTAAGTTGGTGTTTCAACTTAACAAATAGTGACCCCTTTTGGTCATTCTCCTCTGGAGCCTCAGTGTTTCCTGCAGTTCTGCTAATCTTCCATTTGCTGCCCGGACTGGTAGGAGCCTGTGACATTGCAGACTGTAAAGGTCACATTGTAAGAAATTATTTTACTGTGTCTCCTAAAACCCTGGTGGCCTGTTTCTGGGCTGCACTTTACAGTAAGTCTCTAACCTTCCCAAGTTCTGCCAAAAAAATTTCAACTTCTTCCTGTGATGATTTAAGTTCACTCCTTTTCTTCTTTGTTCCTAGAGTAAATCAGGAGATTAAAGCCAGCTGCAGGAACCCATAAAACCCAGGCAGGAGACTAACCACAGCAATTAAGCAAGATTTGTTTTATTAAGCAAACCATTTTTCCTTTCATCTTTCTATGTGAAACGAATTGCTGGATCTCACCACAGCTCTGAATGAACAGGACAGACATCTGCCTGGCAAAACAATATTCGTTAACGGCTGTGTTGCTGGCCTTAGTTGAGAAGCCAAAAGCAGAACAGAAGAACATGACCTGGTTAGGCATGGTGACCTTTCAAATGTGCTTCCTTAGTTTGTAAAACAGGCAGACTGAGTAAGTGTGATTAAGTGGCTATGGCTCTGCTGAGGGAGTGTGGGGGATCAGGTATTAGCTCCAAGCTTCCTGCGTGACTCCGCACAAGCCACAAGAGCCCTGCTTGCCTCCATCTTACCCCAGCAAGGAGATTTCCACCTGTGCTTCATGTGGCCACTTCTTTGCTGTGGAGGTTTTCATTTACAAGCCGTATGCACAGGTGAAGAGCAAAAGGAAGTCCCACCTCGGCCGGGGAATCTAAGTACTAAATTTATTAGGTAATAAATTACTGCTAATAGCTGTACGGCAGATTTGGTTCCCATTAAGAAGGCCAGTCTGAAGGGGCATCCATGTAAGAACTTTCTTTTCTTTGATTTCTAGATATACAAGGTGGACTAGTCGTGATAAAAGTGAAGACCTTGCTTTTCAGAGCATCTGTCCCCTTCAGGCATTTTCTTTCTCATGGAGTATCCAAGAAAAGGCCTTCAGGAAACAGCTTTTGTAAAGGAGAGGGTAAACATCCTTTAAAATGTCAAAAGAGCTAGTCTCTAGGTATTTAGTCCTTTTTACTCCTTCCCCTTCTCCTTTCACTTCTTTGAATGATGGTCAGTTTGAAATAACTTCCAAAGGAGAAAAAAGGAAGGAAAAAAAGGAAGGAAAAAAAAGAAGAACCATGCCAAAACAAACAAACAAACTCACTCAAGTATTTTACTGTGAAAATGCAGTAATCAACCCCCCCCAAGAATCTCCAAACCTGAATACTTCAGCTTCTGGAATATAGGTGTAATTCTGCAAGCAGCTGGGACACATCTTGGTATTTCCAAAACCTCCTCTGTCAGCTGAATTGGACTGAATTCAGCTTCCCTCAAACTGCATATTTTGGTGACTTCGCTGTCCATCAAAATTATATAAATTCGATCCACTGCCAGTGAGGAATCCTGGGATTCAAAATTGCTCAGGAGCAATTCTTTTGCTGTGCTTCTTATGTAACTAAAATTCCCTGAGACACTAGGAAAATCAGCACTCTCACTTCAATGGCAATAGGTGCTTCATATCCCTTAGGAAGCTCTGAAGAGATCAGCTGCAAGGCACGAGGTGGATGCTGTCAGCTGTTTTGGGTTTTTTTTTTCCTTCCTAAAAAAGATATCCAATGTGCTTTAGGATGTTTCAGTCATAGAATTCCTTCATCTGAACTGATTCCTGTCGTTAACTCTTTGTTAGCATTATCAAGTTCTCTTGAGGTGTTTGGTATCTTATTACTTATTTTTAAAGAAGGAAAAATATGCTTTCTGTGAAGCTTGGATACCACTACTTAAGCTACAGAGACAGACATTTAACCTCCAAATATACCTCATGGCAAAACTGTTCTCTCTAGCACTGAATATTAACAGCAGTAGTTAAGGGATTACAAGAAAGGCAGGAGGATAAAAGAATTAAAAAAAACAAAACAAAACAAAAAACCACTAATGAAAGCAGGAGGGAACTACACAACATAGAGAATCTGGGTTTGTCTTCCGAGCAGAGAGGAAACCCAATCTGAATTTACAACCTGCTAACATTCTGCCTCCAGCAAAGATAAACACTGTAAACTCCTGATGTTCACAGAAGCTGTCACGGAGCTGCTACTGCACTTAACTCCAGCTCATCCTGCTTTCAGAGCAACAATCACATTTCAGCCCAGATGTTACTGAGGGGTTTTCAAATCCACTGCTCAGGCTGAATATTTAAACTTGATGCAAGCTCAAAATGGAAGAGAGTTCTTGCAATGGCTACCAGAAGCTGTTCTTGCCCTCTGCCTTGGTTAACTGCTTTATGGGGCCACTTAGGCAGCAAAACCACTGTTATCAGCTCAAATTATCAGAGCAGTAACAAGGTAAGAGACAAGATGGTCCAAAGCAGAATAGAGGAAAATAATTCAAACAAATCCAGTTCAGTTTTTCTTAACTCCCCAATCCACAGACTCAAGAATGTCTTTGGAAACAGCATTTGTCAGCAACTCCCACAATTCTACATGAAGGCACAACTCCCAGAGTCATTTGGAAGGGATCTTCACAGCTATTATGAGATGGGGAAAAGGAAAAACTGAAAGAACTAGAATAAAAGTTTTATCAGTAACAAGAACCTCGTATTTGTTCTTTTTGTAATCCTTAATGGTTTTGGTAACACTTGAGGTTGGCCTCTGTGGCCATTTGAGTTAGATTCCTACCTCAGACATAAAACAATTCAAAAGAGAGAAAAACTTAGAGGTGGAAGCTCTAAGGTGAACATTCTGGGGATAGGCCACAGAATGACAACAATGGATGAGTTAATTTAATCTCATTGGAGCATCAAAAGCTTTATGTCTGGAAGCACAGCTTGGACCTTCCCCTTGCTGCTTCCGCTGTTTTGCCTGCGCCTGCTGCTCTCTTGCCCTGCCACTGTTTTGGCTGCTGCTGCTTTTGCCGCCGCTTGACCCCTTCCCCGTCTTCCCTCAGGTTATTATATTCTTGTAGTAGTTGTAATTTTTCCCTATACTGTTATATTTAAACTATAAGAAATATATTTTTTTCCTGACTTCACAAAAACAAAAACAAAACAAAAAAAAACCAAAACAAAACAAAACAAACACGTGTCATGGTGAGTTTATCCTACCAGGGGAGGGATCCACCCTAACCTGGTACATTAATTTTGGTGCCCAACGTGGCGCCCCATTGCTGTTAGGAAGATGAAGATTCATCCCCTTGTGATAGCTACTGCCCAAGTATGGCAGAGAAAGAGCTATTTCTCCTCGCTTTACAATATCAATACTGGCAGATGAGAATGTTTAAGTTGGAAGCACAAAAACACATGGGACAAGATTACTCTATTCAACCCCCTTTTCATTGCCCTTTCCTGTTACTCATGGAATCAGCAAAAGTTCTGGTTCACAAGAAACGCAAGAGAAGCTCTGAATGTGAAGACCAAGGTCTTAGAGTGACCAAGAGGTGTTTGCAGCAGAGCATTAGAACTGCTGTTGTACTCTCCATACTAAGCAATTTAGATGCTTGACCATAACTGACCAGGGACAGTGTGAGTTTGAAGCTTGATTATGACTTTCCCTTTCCATCTCCTTAAAGAGTGAATTAGTAGAAAGGCTCTTTTATAATGGGAAACTCAAAATAACCAATAAGTACAAGTCAAAGATCCACCTCATGAATTCTGCAAGGAAATAAGTTGATGCATAATCACATCTAGGTAAAGCTCCTGAAAAGTCTTTGCTACAGGATCAACATCTGGGTGAACACTCATTTATAAATTGCTTCTACAAGCACACCAGGCTGTCAGCTCTGTTGTCTGCTGAAGACTGAGTTGGGATAATCACCTGTCTTGCACCAACACATTTTTGCAGGGAGAGTCAGAAGAGAGAGCCAGAGATGTGTGTTGAGTAAACAAAAAACCTACCAGAGTGAATCCAGATTGCAGATTTAGCTGCACATGCTAAAATACAAGCTCATTGCCTCCACAGATCTATTTTTCAGGACCAGAGACACTTTTTAGATAAGTAAATGCTTTGAGATTATATTCTGTACTACATGCAGTTTCTATTATTACGAAAAGAAATCTCTAAGCTGCGTATTTGTGACATTCCTCCAGCTGGCAGAGCAACAGTGGTGCCAAGGAAAATACTTACTGCTTGCAGTGGTTATTAGGATTATTACTTAGACCCCAAGTGACTTCCTGAAGTAATCTTCCCGTGCAGTCCCTTTGTGTTTTTAATCACATCCGCAGCCCCCCTTCAGCAGCTGTTACAAATACATTTTTGCCATAAGCTGTGCAGTTATGAGGGCTGTGTTTCCTTCTCCTTTAGAAACACTATATTGTCAAGACCTGCTGCTAGACAGAGGAAGGTGCAAGTGTCCTTAAAACATCAAGAAAGAGGAGTCGTTCAGTCAAGTAATGGTTTAATCATGTAGATTATATTAGTTATTTGTACAAGGGATGAACAAAAAGGTTGATTATCAAGGAGTGCATTCCCAAGATGCAGCACTGTCTCTTTTATACTCTAATTAGTCTAAGTTAATTTGATCAGGGATAGACATTTTACCATCACCCTGATGAGAAGGCCTCCAGATAGCAGTTTGCTGACTCAGCAGGTGCTATAATAACATGTGCTTCTATGCCTTTAGCCCTGTCTCCTTTCCTGCTCTCTTTGGAGCAGAGAGCAGCACCAACCAGGAGCAACCTTTTGGCATAGATGAGTGCCAAAACTGCGATCAAGAAAGCAGAAAGACAATCACAGAATAAAACAAGAATTATGGCAATGTGCTTCCTCTATATCCCTCTACAACCACTCCAGTACTTGGTAACGGTTCTTGATTTGCTCAGCATAATCCTCAGACTTGTATTTAGTCACTGTGATGCACACTAACTGCTGCTATTCTAAATTTTGTTTCAGAGCAAGCACACCTTGTGTTGTAATCTGCATGCAAGAGTGTGATAGAAACACTACAAAGATGGTCTGTGGGATACAGCAGACAGAACTTTGAGTTTTTACCTTTGAATTGAGTCTTACTCTAGTAAATGCTGGCACCTATCTGTGCTTGAGCCTCCAAAATGGGTTCTTTCATGCTTTACGTTTGCCCAGCAATAGCACAAATCCCTATGCCCTGAGGCAGGTGCTGGTAGTTTGTGTGTTTAGGGACAGATATGAAACCCCAGAGACTTGAGTTAAGTCAGCAAAAAATATGCCTGCTGACCTCAAGGGCCTTGGAACAGATGCCTAAAACACACGTGGGTTTCCATGGGGTCACCACCTGGCCTGCCAGAGCCAGTGGGCACTGTCAGCAGCTGGGCACATGATGGAAGCTCATGTGGCTCGGGAGTGAGAAAGCAATGCTAACAAACTGTGGATGTGATGTGGCTCAGGGAGTTCAAGCAACATAGAAAACTACTGTCAGCCACCTGCAGTTTCTCTTGTAATAAAAAAAAAAAATTCCCCCTGTCCACCCCCTCCCCCATCCTCCCTCCCCAAATAACTGATTAGAGACACCACCATAGTTTTCTGATCTTTTAGAAGTATTTCAAAGCCTGGTGGTTTTCACCTTGTGTGTGCCTGTATGCACTTGTCCAAAGACACACACACAGAGTATTTCACAAAAACCACATTTCACTTGTTTCTCCCTGCTTCGTATTTCCCATGTCTGTCCCTCCACTTTGGATTTCTCTTGGCTTTGCATACCTCTGCATCCCCTCTTGAAATACTCCCTTTTCACTTCTCTCAAATTTGTTTTCACCTTGCTCATTCATTTAGAAATTTGACCAAACCAGCCAAGTCTCCACTGAGTTACAGTTCTAATTCTAACCCATCTATCCCTGCTTTCCTTTAGCTGCACTGAAAGGGCAACCCAGATCCAGACACAGGTCTTCAGCCTCCAATTTCTCTGACTTTGGTTTGCTGTTGTGTTGTATCACAATGCAAAGGTATTTATTTTATTTCATTTTGTTCTCCAAAAGAAATGTAATGATAATGGTTGATTCCAATGAGTATGGACTCATGGCCAAGTCACCAAGGTTACCAGCTGATAAAAACACAGATAATGAGGGGTCCCCTCCTTAGACTGTGAAGTTTTAATGTCCAAAAGCATTTGTTAAGTTAAATGTAAAATTTCTCTCAACTCCTACACAATTCCTTACTGGACAAACTGTGTCTTTACCTCAAGACTTTGGCTGCTCTCTGTCTTAATCAGTTACCTGCCCCTCTTCAGGACATCCTCTTTCTGGCTTTAGGATACACTGTCAGAAAGCTGACTTGTCTCACAACAAAGGGAGCCTCTTAAAGTCTCTCCACATTAGGTAAGTGGTATCAGTTCCTCTTACAGAAACCCAGGATTCAGTATCAACTGTAAGAGAAATGAGGCTGTTCAGCCATGAGACTGTTACACAAAGGACTAGGTACAAGACCTCAAGCAGCAATCCACCTGGAAGTTGTTTTCCCTTTCCTGTGTTTGGTTTGTCTTACTCCAGGCTCAAGTATCCAATGTACCAGCAACTGCTGCTACAGAGCATCTCAACCAGCACCCCCAGAGGGTTGTCAAGGCTATCTTTAATATGAATTACAGCCTATTTTTGTCTATAGGAAGTTACCAGTAAGAAGGAAAGGGAGTAAGAACTGCAATCCACATAAAAGTACGACTTGACACTTTTTCAGTAATGAACCATTTACCATTCCCAACTGGATGAGAAGCTTTTTGCATGGAGATGAAGTTGCCTTAGGAGTGAGCAGCGCACTATAAATCCCCAAATCTGCTGTTTATTACTGTGCAGTTAATCCATACACCCTTAACTTGCCACACCCATTTAGGTCATTGGTACTATCCCAAGGACCACTGTTGGACAAGCCCAAGGACAACAGACCCCTTGGGCTGTCAGCCATTTCAACAGGACCTTTCAAGAAACCTTTTTTTTTTTTTCTCTTTGAGGTTGAGGACAACTGTGAACTCTTGAAGCCATAATGAAGAGTGAAGTCTTGAGAGGTCAACAAACCACTGAGCTCCTTTGACATATTGCAGGAATCAGCAGGAAGATTCTGGGATGTATCAAAAGAAACCCAGCTGTCAGTGAGAGCCAGGGGCAACAGCTTGTTCCTGGATGCAGATATTAAGGTCATGATATACTTAAAACAAGAAAAAAAAACACCCACAAGATAAAACAGATCGATACATTTGTAACTCTCACTGTTCTTCTTCCTTCTCTTTGTGAGGACTGCAAATCATCATAAGTCACATTCCCTTTACTATGTCCTGGGGGGTCTTTTTTTTTTTTTGTCCCCTCGATGACTCTCCCCAAGAGTCATTTCAATTCATCCAACTGCAGCCAGCTACTAACTGCAGGGATGAAAATCATTTTGTTTCAACTTGATGCAGCAGAAAGGCACTAGACCTAAATAGCATATGACAGGGCACAATACAAGCACCTGATTTAGGGTTGCACAGGCTTCAGCAGCAACAAAGGATTTGCTTTCTGAAAATGCTGAAGCAGCTACTCCCAACACTGTCTGTATCAGAGTAAGAACATTCAAAATGAATGGGTGGGTGAAGTAGCACGTGCATGGAGAAGCACACACAGACTGTCCTCTGCAATCAGACTTGAAGGGCTGCTACAGAATCTTGGTTGTGTCCTCCTAACTAAGTTTTCCAACCTCCCATGCAATCTCTGTTTTATAGTTAAAGCCATCTCTAGAGACAACTTAGGTTGTGGAGATACGGTTGGAAATGTCCTGAGTACAAGCAGTCATCACTGAAGAAAAAGAGCATTAATAAATATAATTTATACATCCTCCTGCTGCTGACTCTTAATTTAGGAGCATCTAATTCATAAATTTCAGATGCTCAGGACTGGAAAAGTTGCTACATGTTGCTTTTTGGGTCAAGAAGGGGAAAAAAAGCAGTGTGGGCTTGCAGTGATCCTTCAATTACCTACCATGTTATTCTGCAAAGTATGTCTAGAAATAGGTGAGAAAAACTTGGATTACATATGTCCCCTTATAGTAACAACAAGCCTGTCATTGCAAGGGTCTTTTAGCACTCGTCCCTATCTACCATCAAGGTGATGAGGTTGCTCAGCAGCCACAGAAGGTGGTGTTTCTGGGCTTGCACACTACATACACCAGTCTATTTAATGCCTTAGCAAACCTCCACCTGTGTCCTAAGCTGTCCAATTCCTTATTTGAAAGGTGTTAGATAAAACCACTAAGAGTTATGAGGTATACAACAACCAAGGCTATAGAGAAATGACAAGTACAAAGAGAGGAATATGACTAATATACAGGAGAGGCCATTATTCTATGTACTGAGGGAATGTGTTTCTGCTCCTTACAAAAGGAAGGATTTATCTTTTCCTGATCAGAGGTGACAAAGCTAGAATGTTAATGCTAGAAAAACACAGAGAGGGCAGGAAGAAGGCTGCTAGCAATTTCACTTTGATTTCATCAGCCGATCATCCAATTATACATTTATTTTTTTGTGAGCAGCAGACACTTTCACACTTGAAGTCTCCCAGGGGAGAGACAAATTACTAAGTCTCACAGATCTTTCTACAAAATTTCACACATATTTCAGTCAAGCAAGACATGGACGGTCTCGATCTCCTGTCCTCTAGGTCTGACGCAGCTCATGTTACTGACTTCAAAGGGGACAAGTCTGGTCACCAGCTACTAAGTCTTCTCTCAGTGACAGAAGTTTTATTCAGATAAAAGCCAGGGCCAGCTCTGACTCTGCCTTGCTGTGAATGATAATCAGTTCAGGCCTCTAGTACTCAAGTTGTCTTAAAATTATGGTACCTTCTTCTCCATCTATCTTCTACTCTGCTCCATTTCATGTGTCCCCGTGAACTTGAAGCTGGGAACACTTACTAGCTCTCTGCAATGCCTGCTGTATCAGAGAACATCACATAAATGCAATTATAACACTTCTGCACCAAAGCTAGCTCATGTGCAGCCATTATAGGCTCTGCTTTAATACTCATCGTGCTGAATGCAATGTAAATAGAATCATGTCAGTGTGAGCGCACTTCTAGCAAACAGCGGTGATACAGTAAGCTAAAGAGAACTGGAGATTGAACCATATCATCATTATTAGCAGAAACAGCAGCCTCAAAAGAAAAGCTAGAAGCTCTGACATGCTATCATGCTAATCCATCATACCCTAAAAGGGTTTGTTGAAGGAAAAAGGAAGGGGAAAATGCACACCAGAAACTGCTGGAAGAACCTTAATTTTGTTTAGATCAACCTACCTAAGGTCCAGGTATTATCCCTGTGCACACAGAGCTGGAAATTTATCACAATCCCACAGAAGCATTGCCTCTGCCACTGAGAGGAAAAGCGGGTGCTAATTTTCAGCATGGAGAACCACTAAGCTGAATAAATATGAACAGTATGGTTGCATTACATGGAACAAAGCTGTCATGCAGTTAATATGCAGAAAGTGTGCCAGCCTTGCAAGAAACCAGCACTGTGATGTCGTAACACCAAGCCAGCCAACAGCAGTATGTCTGTCCACAAGACCATCTCTGATTTCAATTTTTGTCATATGTTGGAAAACTATTTTCTGCCTTTTTATGACATTTTAAGGCCATTAAAAAATGGCAAAAGAAAATGAGAAAGCCTGTTTCAAATGTTTAATTGTTCTCACTAAGAAGCAGTAGTGGAAATTATCTAAAAGCTTCTTCAAATTAGGTACTTAAATTGGGTATGGAAATGTAGGACACATACCCTAAGAGTAGATACATCTGACATCCAGGGATGGCTGCAGGCTTGGTTTCTTCATTGGGTTGCTGAAATAGAGCTACTAAAGTATGCTTTTAGTTGTCATCTAATTTAGTCTTTCACTACCAACCTGCTGTCTCAATCCAATTTTACTAATTTTTAAGAACCTTTGCCCCCCTAATCCTATTATATTGGCAATTTTAAAAATAGGTTTTGCTGCAATTGATTCAGAAAACAAACCTCACCCTACCACCTGCTTCTCGTCCTTATTCTCCCCTCAAAACAATAACTTTCCACATTAACCCTCAAAAACTCTTCAGCACTTTGGAATTTATTTGGGAACAGATACTCTTTATTTCCTTTTTCCTGCAGCTCTTCTAGCTGGAATTTCCCAGCCCCTGCTTGCAAGAATAGCATTTGGAAAACCAATGACCTATTTTTTCTTATTTTGTATTTATACCTCTGCTATTCACAAAGCCTAAGGCCCCAGGATGAATACATCTTCCCCGGTGCATGCCGGATCCTCTATGGGCTAATGACATTTGTCTAAAGCTTCTGGTAAAAACAGGGACTGTGAGCTGAGCTGCAGTAATACCAAGGGTAATGTGAGGTTCACAAAGGCAATAAATCCATCATGTGAATGGTAGTGGGGAGATTTACTTTTTAGTTATAAGGCAGAGAGTTCAGGACTGGCAGGTTATGAAATCATTACTGGACGAGAGTGGGGTTTAAAAGAACAAAATTCTATTTCTACAGTTGTGTTAAAACTTTTTACGAATGGTGGAAGAGAAGCAGGAAAACTGTGTTTTTATTCCCTTAGCTGAATATTCATAGTATATTTTGATGATTAGGGTTTGCCCTCTCTATATACACAGTAAATGAGGCTTTGTGGCAGCAGTAAATAAAGCAAACCTTAGTAAAACATGAAGTCACCTTGCAGAGGCAGAAGGAAGCCGTCAGCTGCTCCATGCCTCCTTTGTTGTGATTTCCATAGGAGAATGAAAAGGTTGCTTCCACAGACAAGGGCTGAGGCCCATGGGCACATGGCCTGAAAAATAACACCACCTTTTCATCTGTAATCGGAACAAATTTCATGTAGAGGCTATTGATGGCAAATGAACTTAGAACCTCACTTTTCTATTCCTTCCTGAGTAGAACTGCACTTTAAGTCTCAGGCTTTAATAATGGAATAAGTGCATTTGTCTCTTGCAGGCCTGCAAAATAAAAGCACTGAGAAGTAGCATATGGAATATGCCTTGGGCAATGAGATTTTCTTCTGGTATTGCTGTTCTTCTAATAAAACTGAAATCATGGCATGAGTGCACATGTTCCTGTAAAACATTTCACAGGGGGTGGTCTGAAATAGAGGCACTCAAAAACCACAGACATTTTTTATAATACTGCTAATCTCAGCTGTTCAAAATGCAATGATCTGGGATCACTGAACTCACGAGATGTAGAATTCTTTTTATTTCCTTCCAAGTTCTCCACTTTTGAGTCTGTCCTTCAAGTGAAATTCTTGGGAAAATTTCTCTGAGTTTCCTCTGCAAACATAAAGGCTTCAAACTCCATTGTATAATGGGAAGCTGCAATCTTCCTGACACCCCACACCTGCAGCAGTGAATTCCCCTATAAAAATAATCATTGAGGTGATCCTTAGGAAATTGTGAAGGTTAGCAGCAGTGCTGTTTCAGGCAGTTCTCTGCCTCAATTTCTCCACAATCCTATAGGCAGTTTCACTGCCTGACCTCAGAGCTGTGTTGTAGCCTTTTATTCAGCCTTAGTGAAGAGCTTTAGGGCAGAGAAGTGACAAGCATTGTAAGTACAAGGACTAGAGAAGAGCCTCGGGCACTGAGATTACCTTTACTTTTGAACATCTTTGATGCAAAGCCCTGGACAAGCAACGTGGTTGTCCTATGCTCAGTAAAAATTTATGTTCTTCCATTCTCACTCCAGCAAAGCCTAAAACTGAACAACCTGGGGAAAAAGTCATTCCAGTTAGATAGTCATGACATTCAAGAAGCTTTTTCCTCTTGAAAACCACAGTGCAATGGACTTGCCTCGTTAAAAAGTGTCCAAGCAAACAGTTTAACTTCCATTGATTATAGTTTGATTTGAAACTCACGGTGTCAACAGTTCCAAAGGAAAGTGCTTTCTGGTTTTGTGTTTCACACTCACAAGGATGGCTAATTGAAAATCAAGGCAGAGAGAGAACTGGGAGTCTCTGAAATGCTACAGAACAAGAATGTTTTGTAACAAACAGTCTGATACAACATCAAACCACTTAGAACTGCAGTACGCATCACCAGCTCTTATTTTAGCTCATCACTTACACAGTGATCCACAGTCCCTGGAGATACTACCTCTGTATTCTTCCCCACAAAAGTTAGGAAGCTTTGGTTTTCAATAGGAAACATGAAATAAACTTAAGTGGAGTAATTTTTTCCAAGTCAATGAATTAATAGTTCATGTTTTCATTGAGTAACATGAGGTAGGAACCATAGAATCATAGAATGGTAAGGTTGAAAGGGACCTCAAGGATCATCTAGTTCCAACCCCCTGCCACAGACAGGGACACCTCCCACTAGTACAGGTCACTCAAGGCCTCGTCCAACCTGGCCTTGAACACCTCCAGGGAGGGAGCAGCCACAACCTCCCTGGGCAACCTGTGCCAGTGCCTCACCACCCTCACTGCAAAGAACTTCCTCCTAACATCCAGTCTAAATCTCTCCTCTGCCAGTTTAAACCCATTGCTCCTTGTCCTGTCATTGAAAGACCTTGTAAATAGTCCCTCCCCAGCCTTCCTGTAGGGCCCTTCAGATACTGGAAGGCTACTATAAGGTCTCCTCAAAGCTTTCTCTTCTCCAGGCTGAAGAGCCCCAACTCTCATCATTGAATAATGTGAGGTAGGAACCATCATTTGAGCANGAGGGAAGGAGGGAAGGAGGGAAGGAGGGAAGGAGGGAAGGAGGGAAGGAGGGAAGGAGGGAAGGAGGGAAGGAGGGAAGGAGGGAAGGAGGGAAGGAGGGAAGGAGGGAAGGAGGGAAGGAGGGAAGGAGGGAAGGAGGGAAGGAGGGAAGGAGGGAAGGAGGGAAGGAGGGAAGGAGGGAAGGAGGGAAGGAGGGAAGGAGGGAAGGAGGGAAGGAGGGAAGGAGGGAAGGAGGGAAGGAGGGAAGGAGGGAAGGAGGGAAGGAGGGAAGGAGGGAAGGAGGGAAGGAGGGAAGGAGGGAAGGAGGGAAGGAGGGAAGGAGGGAAGGAGGGAAGGAGGGAAGGAGGGAAGGAGGGAAGGAGGGAAGGAGGGAAGGAGGGAAGGAGGGAAGGAGGGAAGGAGGGAAGGAGGGAAGGAGGGAAGGAGGGAAGGAGGGAAGGAGGGAAGGAGGGAAGGAGGGAAGGAGGGAAGGAGGGAAGGAGGGAAGGAGGGAAGGAGGGAAGGAGGGAAGGAGGGAAGGAGGGAAGGAGGGAAGGAGGGAAGGAGGGAAGGAGGGAAGGAGGGAAGGAGGGAAGGAGGGAAGGAGGGAAGGAGGGAAGGAGGGAAGGAGGGAAGGAGGGAAGGAGGGAAGGAGGGAAGGAGGGAAGGAGGGAAGGAGGGAAGGAGGGAAGGAGGGAAGGAGGGAAGGAGGGAAGGAGGGAAGGAGGGAAGGAGGGAAGGAGGGAAGGAGGGAAGGAGGGAAGGAGGGAAGGAGGGAAGGAGGGAAGGAGGGAAGGAGGGAAGGAGGGAAGGAGGGAAGGAGGGAAGGAGGGAAGGAGGGTTTCATGGAGAAACACCACACCTTCATATTCATGGTAGTTAAAAGAGAACACCATCTAATACCAGCAAAGTCCATGCCTACATATCAGCAAAATAAAAAAACCCAAAATCCCCAACAAACAAACCAACCAACCAACCAACCCAAACAAAAAAGACTACTTGTCTGCGCTGCTGTAGTACAACTTAGAAGAGATCAACTTAATCAACTAATGAGCAAAAAAACCCCTGGAAATTTCACTCCTAAGGGTTTTGAAACTCCTAGCTTTAATAAAACACAGAAAAAGAGTTTTGCTTTCTTTTCATTGGTTCCAATAAAATACAGAAATGTTATCCTCCACCCTCTCACCCCCCCTTCTTTTCACTATTAATATCAGATTCCTCAATAAATACCTAGCATGGAATTTGTCTGATGATTCCCATCTCCTGTTAAGCATTGGGAGCTTATGTTTATAGCATGTGTCTCTATGGTATATGGGATACTTTATGTGGAATAGTTAGCATCAGCAATTGTGCCCTGTGAACTGCAAAGTATTAAAAGATTGCAGTCTTTAAAATGTTTTGGCAGGAAAAAATATTTTGCATAAACTCTAGAGTCCATAGGTACCAATCACTGTCTGAAAAGACATGTGCTGCTCTTCTGGCTCTGAAGCAGAAATACAATTAATTAAATGGAGGAGACAATGAACAACAAAATTTTACAAGCCAAGCTGCGATTAATGTCCTGTTCCTTTCCAAGATTTCAGGTAATGAATCTGATTTTACACTTCATGTTTTCAGCAATGTCTGCAGAGATAAAGTAATGGAATGTCCATTACCCTGCCTCAAGATTGACATATTCTCACAAAATGCTTTGTGATCTTATAAACAGCATCGAAGAAGGAAAACTCAAGACCGTATAGCTTGTATAAAATGTCCACAGACATCTTTTTTTTTTCTATTCAGCAGAAAGCAGCAATGCAAGCAGAGAACTGCAGGGTACATTAAGAGGCATTTTTGCATTTCAGCATTTCTGTCTTACCTGAAGTGCTTGATAAACCCAATGCATATAAATAAAAAGGAGAGGGAATGTAGCACAGGTAGTCCTTGGTGCTGATGGTGACTTTTCATTGTTAAGGTTCTAACTCAAATATGATCCATATGAACATTATTTATAGAGGATTATCAAAGGTGTAGCACTTGTACATAGTAAGAGTATTTTTGTTTATGACCCAGGCCACGCTAGCAGTGTTTTGTAGAGGGCAGGCAGCTCAAAAAGGTTGAATGCCTTATCCAAGGTCACACGCTGCCTAAAAGGAACAGAAGGCAAGGCAGCCAACTTCCTCTCAAATTCTATTGTATGCCACGACATCTAATTTATCAAGTGCCTGGTCTGTACATTTGCGTCCTGAGTCTGTCCACTTACAGCAGGAAACATCTCCTGTTTGTTGGACTCTACAAGCAAAGGTCAAAGAGCAAACAAAACGACAGAGTAAAGCAAGACCACTCCACTCCAGCTATGAAATGTCTTGGTAGGATACTACATAAAGCTTCCCTTCATCATACTCCACAGCCACGTAAACAGATAAAGGATTCCAGGTTAGATGCATTTCCCAAACCAATTGTGCAAACCCAGACACAAACAAATAGTGAAAGCTGAGTTTTCTGATAGCTCTATTAGTCCAGAACATTTACCTGGTATTTTCTGGTTGCAACTGATACTGACACGGTCAATTTTCCCTCTTATTCCAAAAGTTATTAAATTTATGGAACTGTCAGTCTTCTGTGACACCCCTGGCAACTTTTATAAGATGATAAAATTTGTTTAGCATGTCAATGTCAAATACTTTGTGAACACAGTTAGGTGATGTGGAACTTACAAAAAATTATGCAATCTTTTCCTCTCCCCACTGCAGGATGAACAGCAATAAGCAGCACAGAGTTGTGTGAAGACAAGTCTAGTGCAATCAATTCTTATGAGATATTAACTTACCTAGAGTGAAATCCACTTCCTTACACACCACCCCCCTGAAGCCTATTCACCATCAAAGTCCTCAAAACAGGATTAGGGAATTTCAGTACCACAGAATTTCTGGCTTTCCCATCCAGTTTCTTAATGATTTTTTCCATTAGTGGAAGTGAACATTATGGTCAAGCATCCAAGATTCTCAACAGGGGTGAGTCAAGCCTTTGGAGCAGACAGTTCCAACCACAGAGAATGAATCTATGACCTCCACAAAGCTGACCAGCAAAGGACTGCTTCCTTCTGTGCTGAGATAGGAATTGAACTCAGAAACACAGAAGTGAAAATTGATTTTTTTTTTCTTACTTTAGCATTATTCTAAGAGATTATTTTTTAGCTTACTGGTTTTGATTTGGTACTCATAGCCAATCTTGAATAGCTTACTACATATTATTCTTTAAATAGATCTAGCTCAGAAGCAGTTCTTGACAGTTTCTGCAACCCAGATCACAAAAACAAAGGGCTTGAAAAGAGAAAAATGAACAGCCCACATTAATTAGTAGTTGTTTACTCCTTTAAATAAGCAAACATACAAAGCCCCCAAACTGGAGGTTGCCCCATCATCACAAGCCACACTAATCTCAGATGCCCTGCCACAAACCCTATTTCTTGGCACTTTATGGATGTATGTAGGCAGTCTTTTATCTAAGGATCTGAGCACAGTGTACAAGCATTAGCTAATTAGATTGCTTTCAACTACTATAATATCAGAAGCAGTTAGAAGAGACATAAAGGTAGGGTTAAATGACAAAGCCAGGTCTCATGAGACCTGTGTATCAAATGGAGTTTAACCACAAGCTGCCCACACAACCACTGGACTTTCCGTAGGTTAATCAACTCTATTGCAACATTTTTTTTTCCAGCTCTCATAGGTAAGAGTTTTGTTCTGTAGTATTATATGCTCAGAGGGACCAGTTACAAACAAAATACTATACAAACTGGTACTATACAAACTTGTCCCCTTGCACTTGGCTCTGGTGAAGTCACACTTCAAGTATTGTGTTCAGTTTTGGGCATCTCAATACAAGAGAGATGTGGAGGTGCTGGAGTGAGTGCAGAAGAGGGTAATGAAGCTGGGGGAGGGCCTGGAAAATAAATCTCATTAAGAGCAACTGAAGCAGATGTGGATAGTTAGTTTGAAGAAGAGGGAAGACCTCATCAGTGTCTACAGCTACCAGACAGGACATTGCGGAGAGGCAATGTTGCTGGTCTCTTCTCACAGGTCAAGAGTGATAGAACAAGAGGGAATGGCCTCGAGCTGTGACTGGATGGGTTTAGACTGGACATTAAGAAACATTTTTTCACAGAAAGAGTGGTCAGGCATTGAAATGAGCTGCCCAGGGAGGTGGTTGAGTCACCAACCCTGGGTGTGTTTAAAAGTCTTTTGGATGTGGTGCTGGAGGATATGGTTTAAGAGTGAACTTTGCAGAGTAGAGGTAACAGTTGGACTTGATGATCTTGGGGGACTTTTCCAACTGGAATGTTTCCATGATGCTGTAAGAGGAGCAATTTCTACCCACACATCAAAGGTAACTAGTCCTAAAACCACAGAATGCAGCACAATGCTCAGAGTGATTAGCTGCTTTGCATAACTTGCCCAAGTCTGCAGGAGAAATGTAAACTGAACCTCTATTTCCTACGTCCTTACCTGTCATCAGCAAAAAAGGCCAGAATGTCTTGGAGTTGTCACATGTACACAAATTACCTGTACAACAGATGTTGATTAAGTTTGGTACAGAATAACAGAACTTTAGAGGTTGGAAGACTCCTCCAGAGATCATTGAGTCCAAGCCCCTGCTAAGGCAGGATCACCCAGGGTAGTTTGCACAGGAATGCATCCAGGCAGGCTTTGAAAGTCTCCACAGGAGACTTCACAACCTCTCTGGGCAGCCTGTTCCAGGGCTCTGTCACCCTCACTGTAAAGAAGTTTCTCCTCATGTTGAGGTGAAACCTTCTATGTTCCAGTTTGTAGCTGCTGCTCATTGTCTTATGCTGATCAGCTGATCAGCCACAGTCACTTGACACTCACTCCTCATATACTTGTATACATTGATCAGATCTCCTCTCAGTCTTCTCTTCTCCAGACTAAACAGCTCCAGGTTTCTCAGTCTGACTTCATAAGGGAGATGCTGAAGTCCCCCAACCATCCTCATGGCTCTCTGCTGGACTCTTTCCAGCAGGTCTCTGTCTCTCTTGAGCTGGGGAGCCCAAAATTTGACACAGTATTCCAGGTGTGGTCTCACCAGGGCAGAGCAGAGGGGAAGAAGCAGCTCTCTAGAGGTAAGTTTGTTGCTCTGCAGACACAGAGTAACTATTTATCTAGAGGGCACAAAAAGCTGCTAGGAACCACCTCCCACCCTTCAAAAAACTACATGTCCTGGATGCCTGCTTAATGCTTGGATGGGAATAGAACAGCAAAGAAAGTAGCAGGTATATGGAAAACTGTAAAAATAGTAGCCTTCCACTCCTGACTATTAGAGAGGAATTGGACATCTAATCCCTTAAGTGCAGTATCAGCTTATTCTCATTATTTCAGTTATGTAAGTGTTAGAAAAATACTCTTTTAAGAGCTAAAAATGTAAGTAAAAACTACTCTCGCTAATTTGCAATTCACTGCAGATGTCAAAATAGCAGAGAAGGAATGGGACAGCTAGGAATGGAATGAGGCTGTCCTACTTCTCCTCTTTAACTTCACAGAATGTTTGAGAGGAAAAAGAGAATAAATGCAGTATGAACATAAGGAGGTGCAGCCTCCAAGCCAGACATACGCCTGCCTCTCATTAGAGCTCTGGGAGATGTAAGCGAGCATCTGTCAAGAGAACCAGGCCCTATGAAAAAGTAGTGACATAAAAATCCTAGATCACTTCAGAGAGGCAATAAAAACAATATGGAAAATTTATAAGAAGCTGCTGTAATTGTTCAAAGGTAACTGCTCCAAGGACCCTTACAAGGCTTGCAAAGGTTTGTCAACTGATGAAAAAGGTACAGACCATTTTGAGGGTGGGATAATTTAAAGCACAATTCAGCACAGATTTGCAGGAAAACAGGATACTGATGGGCATGAGCTGGTTGCTGACTTTCTAATGTAAATTTAAAGATAAACCACTCTTGCTAATAAGACATTATAATATTTATTTTTCCACAAAGCATTTTTTAACAGAAATTCCCTTTGAGCCCTTGAAAAGTTGAGAGTTAAACACTGAAAAATAAGTTTGCAGGTCCCCAACTGACAGCTTTGTTTGGCTGGGTACAAGAAGACATCTACTGTCTCACTTTATGACATTTGCAGAGCATTATGTAAGGAAGATCTGATGTCCATCCTGATCCAAGGACTGCAATGAAAGCACAGCTTTGCATGTTTACAGCTCAAGAATGCTCATCTTTGATCACAGAGCTCAGGGAAGTCACACGTCTGGCAGCTGGGGCTGGGGACTGTGGCCAGTATGGTCTATTCCATTCCCTGCCATTTATTCAACCCCATAGCCATGTTGTTCCATCTTTCTATGCTCCTTAAGAAGAGGCATGAACATAACTTCAAATAGCACAGACATGTGCTTCTGAGGATGACAAGAATATATTTAATTTTTAACCAGAAGTCACTATAATGATGCCTAACAAAATTTTTTTGCCATTGTAAGAGTCCAGCCTCTTCTGAATCCTCCTATATTTCTGGAAGCTGTATTATCACCTGAAAAGTAGTTTTACAGGTCTAACTTCTAGGTTATAACTAAAATAACTCCTAGCTTCAGGAGATTTAGATTTAAGAGATTATTTTTTCCCCTTGAAAGTATTAATTTCCTTCTGAATACATTCTTAGTCTGTTCAATTACTTCAGAATTTTCCTCTATTATTAAGCAATGCATCACTTAGGCTTATTTTTATTTTAATCATAACAGAATCAGGTCAGGTGCTTATGCCTTTATCTGATAAATGTCTTGCTTCAATAAGCAAATATATAAATATTAGCAGAAACCAGCATAGCAACTATTTATATCCAAAAGAGCTAGTAAATATTGTGGGCTAAAATACACCTCACTGGGAAAGACTATCAATACTGAAGGCATAAAACATACCACAGGCCTTTTACAGCATCTTTATTTGCAATAACATAGTTGCATTGTTTACTCGTTTATGCCTCCTTTGAATTTTCTGAAAGAGCCCAGAGGTAACTACCACATCACCAAAGCTTACCATCAGTGACTCAAAGAAATGGAGCAAACCTGTAAATAATAACAGCTTAAATCAAGCTCAGGCCGTGAAGAGCAGCATAAACTACAATTACACTCTTTGGCCAGGCTACAGAGGATGAGGAAGCAAGACAGTTGCTCTCTATAAACAACCAGTGTGCTGCATACGAGGTGTCAAGCTGTGTGAGCCTTCAACAGGAACCTCTGATGCCCAGGGAGCAAGGAAGGACCAAGAATGATGCTGCGGGCAGTGTGGCCAGCTTTGGGAACAGGCAGTCTGAATATGGAAACTATGCAGGTGCAGACTCAGTAGGGAAATTTCAGGAGCTTTTGTCTCCTGACCAGCACAAGCTACTGATGTGGTCACGGCTACGCAGTTACCTCTTCACCAGGGATGCTGTTCAGATTCACTGGCTGCCTCTTACCAATACACTGGGAACCAGACTGTTGTGTGATGAATCAAGTCCTGGCTGACTAAGAACCTCCACCCCAAGGGGCAATGGAGGAATACAAAAGCACAGCGTTTTTCTGCTGCAAAGTGAGGCTTTTATGTGTGGGAAATGTCACCTTTTAGATTGAACTACTTAAAATTAGAAACACAAACAGAAAACAAACAAACAAAAGCCCAAAACACAAAACCACTGAGATCACTGAATGTTTATAGGCACCTTAGAATTCTACTGACAAGAACTAACAGAGATTGTTTTTTTT
>VWYK01117001.1:57395-87454 GCA_013399775.1 Semnornis frantzii | reverse complement strand
GGTAGCCAGCTTGCTTCTCCCTGCTCAGCCGTGTTGTGGTGACCGAAATGACTGGGCAGGCTTCTTTCTGGGTTTTGCGTTGGTGGTTTTGTTCGGTTGAAGTTGGTGTCATGAGGCAGAGGATGCCTCTCGGCGCGGGTTTCCCAGTGCTCGCTGTAAGGGTGAAGACACTTTGACTGTAGAGATCAAGCCTGCACATGATGGCAGTGACTTGTGTGCTTCTGTCCCTGGTTCTTCAGGCTGTTAACACCGATGCTGCTTTACAAACCTTTAGCTAACTTTCCCAGAGACGTTACTCAGACTGGGTTATGAAGAAGCGGAGGGCGATGAGCTGCCGGCTTTTGTACCAGCTGTGGCAATTCATTGATGCTAATGAGAAATAATTGGGTTTAAATGTGAATTGCCCAGCCACACCCAATTTCCAGGGCACTTTCTCTGTGTGTCCTGTCTCTCTTTCAGACGTTGTTGATTTGCATTGCATAGCATGCCCCCTGCTAGAGGTAATGCCTTTTTAATGGCTTTAATTGCAGGCGGCTATTTATTTGTTTGGATTTTCTCTCCTTTTAGGAGGAAAAATGTTGATGCTTCTGCATAATTATGACACAAATTGGTTTATGGTTATTCCTCACCCTTCCCTTCCTTAATCTTAATGTGCATAGCAGGAGATACCCCACTGAAATGGGTGGGACTGCTTGCAGGGTGAGGAATAAATTAATCCATATGAAGTATATTCACTATGATGGATTCTGCAGCCCCTCCTTTTGCATTGAATTTGCATTTTGATCAACGTTGCACATGAGTAAGACACATTGCTACAAATGGCAATACACTATAGAGTAGAGAGAGCTGCAGACAGACACCTTAGGGACTTCTGGGCTTTGACCTGATGAAGGAAAGCTGTTTTGCAATATGTGACACTTAGGTCCTGTTTTATCACTGGGAAGATTGGGTACCTGTAACCAGAAGGGCATAAAACAATCCAGTCTAAGCAAGAAAATGAACAAAAACATCCTCACCCCACCCCACTGTGCTTGGAACATTGCCTGGATCTCCACACAGTGGGGGATTTTATATAGCATGTTGGCCTTATATTTAAGCACAACCAAGCTGCAGAGGGAATATCTGCTTTGACTTACCTCTGAATTTAGAAGGTGTGTTTGTGTGGGTGTGTAAATCCATACGAGGAAGCAAAAATCAAATGATCAGCTGCATAGCCAGTTCATTTGACTGTTAGATAACCTGGGAATACTGTGCTAGCTGAGAGGTTTGGAAGAGCTGGGGAATCAGTGTGGGTGTTCCCCTCTCTTCACCTTTATCCATGTATATGTGGTCTTTGCTTTTACTGTTGTTTTTCTAAGTCAAGTGGCCCAGGGCCTTTCAAGGTTGAAACACAATTATAAGCCACTGCTTCCAGGTGAATGCTTAGAAAGCATCTCTGGTCTTGAATCTCCGCATTCAGTCTTTCAGCACCTGATCCACCTGCATTTTTCATTGACATCGTGTTTGAGTATCCCTTAAAAGTTGTCTTTTCCAACCAGACAATCTTACTCAGACATTTTCAATTGACAAGTGTAAACCAAACCCTCTAATTTTCTCTGTTTGGATGCAATAGATGTTGGTGCCTCAGCTATTGGATTACTGTCCTCAAGATTTACCCTTAGTGACTTCATGAGGAAATACAGCTCCAGCCTTTAATATTAGTTTTTAAATTCTAAGAACAACTTTATTGAAAACTTGAAAATTCTTTATTTTATTTTTTTAATGAGAAACATCTTGGAATAGCCAAGAGTACCAGAATTCCAGACTGAATTCCTCTGTTTTTAGATGAGGTAGGCACAGTTTCTTTTGGGAACAAGATGAAAGTGCCACGTGCCAGAGCAAAATCTAAAGTAGCGTAGCTTGTTTTCAGGTCCTGAACTACTTTTGCTGAAGGGAGCTGCATTGCGCCATCCAGCGTGCCCTCTATCTGTTCCATGGAAGTTGATCCCTTTTGTGTGGGAAAATTAAATATTAATTGAGACAAATGAGTTTGGGTTTTGGGAGAGACAGAGAGAAACATCTCGGGTCCAGGATTCAGCTGGATCTTTTATATTCCAGCAGTATGTCCTAGCTAGGAAGCCATGGAGGGAGCTCTCTATTTCATCAATACCTCAGGGGTTTTATACACAAACAATTAACAGTGAAAAGGCTTTAGTTTTATTGTGATATAGGATGGGAGAAACTGAAATGGAGGAAATGAGTATTCACCCCAAACCAGCCTGAATCCTTGTGATGCTGTTTGTGGCTTCATACGTTCCAGACAAGTGGACCTAAGTCACTGGGCTGCCTGAGTAGGTTTGAGAATCCAGTGGTAGGGTTGTGTCCAGTTTTCCAGATATCACCTCCACATGATAACTGGGGTGTGGTGGAATTTGTGTTCCTGGGGAAAGAAATCATGCTAAATTTCTGGATGTGCTCTGCTGGAGGCAGACATAAACAGAGCAGCCTTGTTTTGTTGCTGGTGTAACTGTATGGGAATTCATCAGGAGCAGCACCTGGTGTGCCTTGGTCCTGCATTCCTGTATCTGTATCTGTGCTCTTATATCAAGTGCTAGCAGCACTGATGGCAAAGAGTTTTCCAGAAACCACAAGTTCTTACTCCACTAATCATAAAGCACACACAGTTGTTGGATCAGTGTGAAAATGATCTGGTTTAGCTTGCTGCAGAATTCCAGTTTTGTCACTTGCTCATCTTTAAAGAAATTGAAATCTTGGAGTCAGCCTTGTACCATGAAACACTTGGAGGAAGTTGTAATGCCTGTTTAAAGGAAGATAAATGAGGCTTCTCTCTTTAACCCAAGCATCATTCCTGTTTTAAATGAGTCTATGGAAAAATGAAATTGGATGTGGTAGGTGAGGTCCTTCCAGTGGAAACTGTACACTTGCTAATAGAATCTTTACAGTGTCCAACCTAATGCTTTTAAATAATTCTGATTACTTAATTACCTGATGCATGGGATTAATAGTCTTGAGACCCACTTTGGAATACAAGCAGAATGTTGGTCACCTGTGTACAAGAATGAGAACCCCAATGCAGACACAGCATGCAGAGAGGGAGTGCTTAGAGAGAGAGCCTGTGGAAGGCAAAAACTAGAAGAGCTTGGCTTTTGTTTGCTAAAGCAAAAGGCTCTGAGGGGAGAAGGAAAGGAGGCTCTTCATCAGCCTTCTAATAGGTTTGATCAGGTAAAGGGCCAAGAGAAACTTGATTAATTATGAATGAGATGTGATTTCTCTAACGTGTGCAACATTAAAAGGTTCCTCTCTCTCCCACCCTCCTGTGTTTCACCTGTGTCGTTGATGGTGCTGCAGTATTACAGCGGTGTAATCAGTGGGAGATGTGGCTCTGAAAGTCTTTGGTTGTTTACCTGGTAGCTCACTTTTACAGCTACCAAATTTAGTGGAAAATTGCATGCCATCAGAAGAAAAATTTGACCTGGTGTCCATCTCTGCCTTGAATCAGTATGGGGCCTTGTACGACAGCAGGTCCAATCTGCTGCATGGTGTTCCGTCTAAATGGCCTTCATTTCACACTGGCAGAGTCCCACTTAGCCTACTCCAGTTGCTGCTGTTTCCCTTGCTATCCCATCATTACTGGTGACAGACAAATAGCTGTTCTGTGTGATGATGCAACTGAGATGAAATCCTATCTCCTAAGAGAGATTGTGTCCTCCTGCTTTAGAGGAAAGAAGGTTTGCTTTCAGAGGGTGCACAGCAAACTGAACAGGCAGGAGGAACTAATGAAAAAATCCACGTTTTTTTCCTTTCATTCAGGACTAGGATATCTAAAAGGCTTTATCTCAAAGCAAAAATGGTTGTTACAAGTTAATCCAACTCGTTGGCGTTTGACATTGTTAATGTTACTAATAGTGTAGCTTCTGTAGGTCTGGAAGGTTTTGTTTCAGCTGAACCAGAGAACTGAACCTACCTTGCTATCAGCTAGGTTAATGACAGTAAACAAACAGAGAAACGGTGCTAGAACTTGCTCAGGAAAGAGAATAGATGGAGGAAAAGACAAACTCATTCTTAGGTCACGGAGGTAAGAGATAAGTTCACAAAGAGAATGTTAAGGCTCAGAGATATTCCAAATGTCTGTGCTGCATTTCAGTGTGGTTTGTGCTGTCATAAGTGCGATGCAACTCCACTGATATTCTTGCGTTATTGAGATCAGGTTCTGCTTGTTCCCTTCGCCGCCTCTTCCCGTCACAAGGCATCCAGCACACTTTGTGCCAGGTATAAAACTAACATCATAGATGCAAAGGCACTGATGTATTTTCTCTTCTCTCCTTCCTTGCCTGTTCTCTCTTGCTTTAGTTGTTATGTGTAGTGGTGACAAAATGAAAATGCTGTGTATTCATCCCACCATGAGACAAAACACCTTACCCCATTGTCACTGGTTGCCACAAAGCAACCATCCTTCTGAGGATTGCATCAGCACAACACTCTGCTTGTCTCACAGCAGCCCCACGGTGGTTGGCACTCTGGAGAAATCATTTCCATTTACTTACAGCAGTGAGGCAGGGAAAATAATGATGGGCAATGTAGCTGAACATCTGGACTGCAGCATTTTGTGTTGTTCTTATGAGTGTTTTTCTAGCATTGTCAAGTGTGTAAGACATCACACAGCTCAGCCTGGCTCTTCTAGGTCTTTATGCCCTGGTCTGACAGGATCACCTAAAGTACGATTGTGCTTTGTTGTGTTGATGGCATAAGCAATGAACAAGTGTTAGAATTGACAAAACTGACTAGGAGATTATTACATTTAGTCATTGTATGTTTTAAAATGAATATGTTTGAAATGTGGGGATTTTTTGGACAGATCTATGGGAATCTACAAAGGGTTGGAGTTATTTTAGCGTATTAGCAGATTTGTGCAAGTGCTACATTTCACAGATTAAATCCTGAGAAGATAACAAGGAGGGAATAATCTGGATAAGAGTGGTGAGTTTTATACAGCATCACGTGATGTGTTGAGCCTGCACCCGCCTGCCAGGCGTTCTGGGCTCCTGATTTATCATTCACAGTCCTTGCTCATTTTCACCAGTGTTTGGCAAACACCAACTGAGTCACAGAAGCACATCCCTTTTTCCCCAGCCAGCTTCCCTTTCTCCCTGCAGGATGCCTGGGGCTCTCAAGTATCACACACGTTGTATCGCACCGCACATCTTGCAGCCCTGTCACGCATTCCTGCAGGCCTTTGGTGACATGGGCTGAGCTGGGCTTTCAGGCAGCAGCTTTAAGCTACCTGTCTCAGCTCTCTGGGGACACTGGGGTCCATGCTGGAGGCAGCCATGTGTTCTGTCTCTGCCTCCCCTCCTGCTGGGGATGCTTCAGTGTGTGTATGATGGAAGAGCATTTGGGAGAAGGGATTTAATAAGATGAGTCAGTGAGAAGGCCTGATACTTATAAATATATCCATAGTGAGCCTTCTCTTTGGTCTTCTGCAGATCAGGTTTGTTTGTTTATGAAGTCATAGCCACTGAGCCAGTGCTGGACAGCTGCTCTTTTCAGGCAGTCTCCATTCAGCAGGATGTGCACACGAGGCATTGACTGTCCACCTCCCTGGGGTGTATCGTAGCCCCTTGTGTTTGACTCTCTTACCTACCTGCCCCCATCTGAGATGCCATGGTTTGTGCAGCTCTGTGTCCCTATCTCCACTGGCCTGGCTGTGTTGGTGCTTTGAGATGGCACTTCTGGCTAGGAAAGTTTCTCCACTCTGCAAATTGAGATTGACATATGCAGCATGTAGATAGATATTTAGGCTAGACAGTGGGGGCCCTGGAGCTCTGAAGAGCAAGGAACAGAGGGAAGCCAAGAAAATAATAAGATGGCTGGGGGCTCTACATCCTCAATTATCTGCAGGAATTAATTATTTCAAAACCTTTCCTAGCTGATTAAGTGGGTTGCTTTTGTCTTGGTGGCAGAAATTGCTGAGCTGAAAGTTTGAACTTACTGTTATTATTCCTACATGGTGTAGGAATAATTCAGTGTTTCAACATTTCACTTGCAGTAGAAATTTGCTGTGGCCTTGCAGAAGTTTAGTGTTGCTCCAGTCACTTTGCATTTTCTTATTTATTTCCATTAACTTCATTGTGGTCAGGCACAAAATAAAGAAGGGGGAAAAATTTAGATAGAAACAGACCAGCGTTAAATACATGGAATTAATTTTCAAATTGATCTTACAGGCATTGCAAGTCAAATGTGTGGGCTTTGATTAGTCTTCCCTCAAACCATCTGGAACTAAAAATTGCTCCTTGAGCACGCAGCAGCTTAGGGAGTAAAGGTAGATGCCTACCCATATTCTCTCAGCCTCTGTGTTCCTGCTTCCAACTGGCCTGCAGTTGGCTTGCATGCAGGTAAACAATTTGTAACCTGCTTCTGTTTTCTCCTGGCTTAGTTCACACACAGACAGAAATTCAGTCTGTGACTGAGGTGCTCTCTGGAGAACAGGACTGGCTCCTAAGGAAATGGTAGAGTAAATGACAGTAATTGCAGCTCAAAATGATTTTCTAGGTTAAACAGCAGAAGGGTTTCTGCCACGGGCAAAGTATTTCAGAAGTGATTGGTTGCGTTTATTTGTTTCATCCATTCTGGGATGGCATTGTGTTTGTGTTCTGGTATAGTACTGGATCCAGGCAAACAGTGTGTGGATTTAAATTGGCACCAGGAACTCACAGATTTCTCCAGCAATTTAGTTTTATGATCAATTAAATCTGCGAATTGTTCCCCTGTCTTTATAAGGCAGCATTTGAAGTCTCTGTTGACACTGTTGAGGCAGTGAAGAACATTGGTGATAGTTCTGAAAAGCATAAATGCAAGTGTGAACTGATGGTGTTTGTAAACAATTTATACCCTTATACAGAAGATGGTTCTGAGCCATGTTTGTCTCTTACTATGTAAAAAGTGACATCTCTTTCCAGTGCCCAAAAGACTCTGCTGGTCTCTTTTAAAAAACATTTTGCAGAGTCACAGAATTCAGGGGCTGGAAGGGACCTCAAAAGCTCATCCCCAGTCCAACCCTCCTGCCAGAGCAGGATCACCTATACCAGATCACACAGGGGTGCGTCCAGGCAGGTCTTGAACATCTCCAGAGAGGGAGACTCCACAACCACCCTGGGCAGCCTGTGCCAGGGTTCTGTCACCCTCACAGTGAAAACTTTTGTTCCTCATGTTTGCATGAAACTTCCTATGTCTCAGCTTTCACCCCTTGTCCTGTCATTGGGCATTTTAAGTATCTAATGCATCTGGCAACTCTCAGTATCAGAGAGCCAGATGTCAATGTAGAAATGTCAAGGAACAGCAGCAGTTATTCATCATCAAACCATTAGGAACCTCGCCTGACCGTCCTGGTAGGCACATTGCTATGATCCAATCCAGAAATGAGTGAATGGGCACAAACATCAGGAGAAGCAGGCTCTGGGTTGGGTATGCACATATTTGGGTGTGTGTCCTTCTGCCATATCACCCTGTTTGTGCCTGTTTATTTCTGTGCATGGCAACTGAGCACAGTGGGTCACAGTCTGCTAGGTGCTGGCAGGGGCTCTGCCAGCTTTCATCAGCTGCGAATCTGCTCTGCTTGCTGTGCGTACCTCTGCAACAGAGCAATGGTGAAGATCAGAAAACTGAAGCACTGGAACAGGCACAGATTTTCCAGCCATTCTCTGAATCATACTCATTAGCTTTGACATGCTGAAGAAAGACACTTTATGAGCTGGCATTTCCATTTGTGCTGTAACTGCTTTACTCACGCCGAGGGCAGAGCAATGACTGCAACGTTCAAACAAACAAGGGAAGGAGAAGGATGGGAAATGCCTGCTATGCCCTGGCGAAAGGTCACTCTCCTGCCAAAGACTGGCTGCTCTGGTTGAGGATCATGGCCTCCCAGCAGCCACTGGAGCTGCTGATGCCAGGTCTGAAGGTCACTGTCCTGCCAAAGACTGGCTGCTCTGGTTGAGGATCATGGCCTCCCAGCAGCCACTGGAGCTGCTGATGCCAGGTCTGAAGGTCACTGTCCTGCCAAAGACTGGCTGCTGTGGTTGAGGATCATAGAGCCACTGGAGGATAGCAATGTGTGAAATCAAATGAAACAGATTAAACATAGAGTTACATGTTTCCTTGGGTGCACTTCAGAGCTGGGGAGGATAGGGGTGAGTATTCTCTCCCTCTACCTTGTGTTGTGCCTATGAGAGACAAGCACAGCTTTTGTTGTTGAATTTAGTTGTGGTTAACATCTTCAAATGGTGCAGAAGGTGCTTTGCAAGGAAGCCTTGGTGCTTGCAGAGCTCGTGGCCGTGTTTGGAAGTGGCGTGTGTGGGATTATGGCTAATGATATTTGAGGCTGTGTGTTTGTACATGCCTCTCTCCCCCCTGCTTGTCAGCATAACTCCTTTTTTCACAGCAACATCACCAACAGAAGCAGCAGGTGATGGCTTTCAATTGTGAAAGAGCTGCCAGGAGCTCATTACACACTAATGTATACTTTAAGATCCACGACTGTGCCTTTGCCGTGTAAGCTTAGGAGTATGGCCCATTTGAAATAGAGCTGACAGCAATTAGGGGAGTGATGTACAACAAACCTTTCCCAGAAATCATTGCAATCAACCAGTTACTACCTCTGAACAGAAATAGTACAGTCTGGCTCAGATTAATGAATGATATCCTGAGTGTTTTAGTGAATGGGCAGAACCATCCTGCTGGAAATCTCTTCTGCACAACGTAGCTTCATCCAGATGGAAAGCAGGGAACACAGTCACATGGTAAATACAATTAAACAAAGTCACCTTTTTTTAATTGGTGTCATTGGAGTGACAAAGATAGGGTTGCAAATTAATGGAGTATGAGTTCGAGGCAGTGAAGCTTTGTGTGTCAGGTGTTGATACTGGAGACCAGAGTTAGTGCATTGTTCAGGTCGGTAAATGATGTTTGGACTGGAACCTTGTGCCTGTCTGTTCCCTTGGAAGGGTTCTCTTTAGTGTCAGGCAACAGGGCTAGAGGAAATGGTTTCAAACTGCACCATGGGAGGCTCAGGCTGGATATTAGAAAATATTTCTTCACAGAGAGGGTTCTCAAACATTGGAATGGTCTGCCCAGGGCAGTGGTGGAGCCACTGTCTCTGGAGGCGTTTAAGCAGCACGTGGGCCTGGCAGTTATGGATGTTGTTTAGTATTGACCTTTCAGTGCTTGGTTGAGTTTTGGGCTGGATGATCTTTGAGGTCTCTTCCAACCAGGTGTATTCTGTGGTTCACATGATGATGATTTTGTTTCTGAAAGAGGGAATGAATGGTTAATCTTTTGCTGAAGCTTTCTGAGAAAACAAATGTAGGTCCTCTCTCCAAAAGTGAAGCCCTGGTGAACAGAGAGGGAAACCAAACACTTTAGACCAATACAGTTTCCAGTCTCCAAGGTCTGTACGCAGCTGTGGCACTTTTAATCTCCTTCAAATACAAGTCCTGTGGCTGACTGGGTTGTGGGGTTGTGATTCTCTGTTCCAAGCCTGGGGGCACAGTTTTACCAGTGGAGTCACATGGCACTGACACCAGTTGAATCTGGGGTGGCTTGTCCTTCATGGGAACTGGGCCGAGAAGTGGGGCTGGGTCTGGGCTCTGAAAATGGGTGGCTGGGAGGGGAGAGAAGGTAAGGAGCTGTTTCTGGTGTGACAGCATCAGTACTTGATTAGATCATCAGAAAATTCTGGATCTTTTTCACTGTTATGTACTTACAAACCCTCTTTATTGGAAGAGTATGAAAAGCACATCACTATTTGGTGCTTTTTTTTCTGTTGAAAATGTGATTTGTAGGAACACAAATGAAGTAAGTGTGATTTACATTAATGCATGCTTCAACCAAGTGAGACTGGGCTGCCATTCTAATAATGGGGATATTAATCCACAGTAATTTTCTCAAATAGCATTTTTTATCACTGCAGCTAATGTGCTTCATGGAATGAAACTGGGATTACTGCCTCGTGCTGCAGTCAGTTGCTTTGCAGTGGCCTCAGCACAAGTGCCAAAGCAAAAGCCCAGCGATCCTAAGCATTCTTGCTGTTCTTCCACTGCAGGATACAACTTGAAGGACCTTTATTCCCCACACACCCTTCTTTTTAAACACCTGACTCTTCTCTTTGCTCTCAGATCCTGTACTTTACACCTGAAGACCTTCTGAGCCTAAAGTCTTTTCTCAGAGGTTACACAAAGTATTCAGAGACTCATTCTGGTTGGTTTTGACATTAATACCTTGAAGTGTGCCCTGGAAGGCAGGCCTTTATCTTAGCTGTGTTCAGGCAAACCCCACAGCTCACTTTCAGAGTCTGAGCCAAAGCTTGCTGGAGTTAATGGAAAGATTTGCACTGACTTCAGTACTTTTGCTGCCCTCAGTCATTTTGACTGACTGCCTTTTAATGGCTTTGAGACTCAGCCCATCAGAAATGAGTGAACATTTCCTTGTTTACCCTTGATGTTTATGGCTTGTAGCAACATTAATAGCTGAATGGGGGCTGATTTTCAATATACTTAGAGCTTGGATTGTTAAATTCTGGGGCCAAGTCTTTAATCCTCCTCTGGAACATCTTCTCTTGTTACTTAGTGAAATGATCTGGATGGTTTTATTGCACTAGTAATGATGACCATTAGTAACTATTGATGGTTGTAGAAAACATGATACCTTCAGTCCATTTCCCAGCCTGGGCTATAAAATTCAGCAGGTACCTGTAGCAACAACAGATACTTACCTTGCTGAAGCATGTCCATTCACCTTTAAAGTAGAAAAGCAGCACTCAGCTATGACCTACCTGTATCTCAGCAGCAAGGATTGAGTAGATGAACAATTAATTTTTCCAGCAGTAAAGAAAATCTGAATAAAATTGTAATGAACATTAGCAGGACATGAGAACTTCAAGATGAGCATGAATGAAATATGAATGGAAAACTATAGGGGTGTGGTGGTAAACATCAGAAAGAACTGTGACAAGAAAGTAAGAGTTCAAAGAATACCACTAGTGGTAGTGCAGCAAAATGACTTTGTGTATCAGGAACTTTATTTACAAATGAGTAAATTCTTACTCTGGAGAGGAGGCTTCCTTTTACAGTTCTTTCATGTGCCAAATCTCACCTGTGCAGGCTTTGCTGTCAGAGCAGCAGAGAGAGGAGAGAGTGTGTTGCAGTGTGCTTCAAATAACTCTCAAGACCTTTAGTAGGGAATCCAAAATCTGATCCTTCCTCTCTCACATTTCTTTGTAAAGATCTCGGTTCAGTTTTGGTCTCTTGAATACAACAACAAATATTTGACCTATCAATATTTGTTCTGTTACTGATAGGTATTGTGGAATTCCATTTTAGTTAAATTTTGTCTTACAAACCATTTCAGAAGAGAGGTGAAAGAAACTTTCTTTATATTGATCTCATTCAGCATCTGTTCAAGTTGACATCAATCTTGAGGTTTGGCCACAAGCTAGGTTCAAATGACTGCTGAAGACCTTTGTCCTCTCCAGCCATGTAACATGTCACTCCATGTTGGGCTCAGGGATCTTCTTCTGTTGTTTTTACTAGGGTTGTTAAATGCCTTCAATGTATCTGTCTACTTGAATACAGAAATACTTCTTCAGCTTTCTAAATGAAGAAATGTTTCTGTAGCCTCTGGGAATTTACTAACTGTAGAAGTTTCACCATTGGCTTGCTGGCATGTAAGATAGTCTCAGTCAAACAAAATCGAGATCTATGGAAGAGAAAGTGATGGAAAGGTTCTTAGGAACACATGATGAAATTGAGAAAGGAAAAAGAAAAACTCTTGGAAGAGAATTGTGTTTTGTTTCTAAAGAAATATGGTTGGGTTTGGTTGGGGGTTTTTTTGTCAGCATCTCTGCTTTTAGGCATAGTCTTGAGAATAGAATTTATCTCCTCCTTTCCTTCCTCTCTTCTCTTGCTATTTTAAAAGAATATGCCTAAAATTTCTGTCTCACTTTGCTGGGCTGCTAGCCAGGTATTCAGTTCAGAATTTATTCAAGCCTTTGTCCTTTTGCATTGTTGGCATGGCTCCCCCTGTGCAGGTGCTGAGCTCCCTGCAGGAGGGTGGAACAGCAGGTGGAAGCGCTCTGGACATCAACAGCCACACCACCAGGATTAATGAGCAGCAGCTCTGCCACCCAGTAGCAGCTTCCCCAGGCACCTTCTCAGCCTCAGTCTACAACTCACCCTCAGCTGTTTATAACAGGACTTTTGTAGATGTGCTAATTTCAGCATGTTTGGGGTGATATGTTGGTGTGTGCATTTTTATACAGATTATCAGAGAATGGCTCAGGTTAGAAGGAACTTCAGAGATCATCTACTCCAACCTCCTGCCATGGGCACAGATGCCTCTCAACTAGACTTGGTTGCTCACAGCCTCATCCAACATGGCCTGGAATGCCCCCAGGGAGGAGGCAGCCACAGCCTCCCTGGGCAGCCTATTCCAGAGTCTCACCACCCTCGTACTGAAGAACTTCTTCCTAAGATCAGTCTAACCCTGCTCTCCCTCACTCTCCCTCAGCTTCAAACCATTCCTCTTTGAACTATTGCTAGACACTCCTATGAAAAGTCTTTCTCCAGCCTTCCTGTAGGATCCCTTCAGGTACTGACAGGAAGCTCTAAAGTCTACCTGGTACCTTCTCTTCTCTAGCTCCCTCAGCCTATCCTCATAGCAGAAGTGCTTCAGCCCTTGGATTATCTTTGTGGCCCTTCTCTGGACTCGCTCCAAGAGCTCTGTGTCCTTCTTATGATGGGGACACCAGAAGTGGATGCAGCATTGGAGGTGGGGTCTCAGCAGGGCACAGGGCATGATGAAATTGTTTGTCATTGGTGAGGAGTTCAGTGTTCATTCTAAGGAAGACAGACATAAGATGTGGATGTTGTGCTTAATTGTTTAGTGTGCTTGAGATGGACAGAAACAGCAGCAAAACAATTAGCAGTACTGAGTCATTTAGTTGGATGATGGACGTGTCTCTGGCAACACCTCAAAGACTGCTTCTTAAAACAAGATGTAGATGCTTCCATTTTGCACTGGTTATATTCAAAAGAGGAAGGTGCCAAGGAGGTAGAACAGCATGGTGCTTTTGTAACTCAGACTTCCACTCAGTTTCTGAAATCAGCAATTGATCTAATCCCTGAGCTCTTGCTTTCCCATTGACAATGGGGAGTTGTGGAGTGGTTTTCAGACATATTATGGGATAAAGGCTTAATTGTCCATGTGCCTTTTGATATATCAGCTGTTCATAGAAAGCAGGGACTGAAGGAGTTCTTGGGTTTCAGAGACATGAGCAAACATCACATTAAATATGTATGTGTGGTTTCTCTCACCTTTTCAAGGCTTCAGAGTTAACATTTTATGCAGGACAAATTGCAGAGCTCTTGTGGCTGCTACAGCAGTGCCTCCAGCTACAAATATTTTGAAGAGATGTATTTTCCAAAGTGATGCAGAAGGGACAGAAAAAACATTGCAGACTGCGATGAGACTGCCTCTCATCTAGTGCTACAGGGGTAGCCTAGGAGTAACTTCACATCTGTAGCATTCTCTCAGAATTTGTATTCTGTTGTGATTATATATTTAAAAAAAAAATTCTCATTTTGCTTTAGAATATAAAGAAGAAAGTAAACCCCAATGTTTTGTGTAGTGAATTTTCAGAAGACTTTTAGATCTGTGAACTCAAAACTCCTGTTTACTTTGGTGGTTAGTGACTGAGAAGGGAGCAGGAACCATGTCTGAGTGTTTGCCTCTGGATTTGGAAATCAAAATTCCCAGACAGCCCAAAGAGAGTAGCCACAAGGTGGGAACAGTAGGTACTGGTACTGAACAACAGCCACAGGAGATAGGAAGGAAATGAGCAAGATTTGCTGTAATTTGAGTAGAAATCAACATAAACAGGACTTCTTCGATGGGACCAGCCCTGTCCACAACCCCTTTGAATATATATATACAGGTAAAGCACTAGAATATCCATACTTTCATCTTTAGTCATAACATTTTTGCAAGGTCTGGTAGAACTCACTTGCCATCTTGTCAGTAAGGACTGGTCTGAAGCAGAGATGCTAGTGACTTGGACTGGAAGAGAATCTGGCTCAACCAGAAGATAAATTACTTTCTCTAAGTTTGATTTTTGGAAGTAATTTAATTTTGACACTAGAATTAGGAACTTGCTGATGAAATCTGCAGGACTGAGAAGGGCAGACAGAGGAAGAATGAAGTGTCCAGAGATGTTGTAGGAAAGAGACAAAAGGTACTAGTACAAAACACCAGAGTGTGCAGTTGTAGCCTAATAACATTTTCTGTTGTGCTCTTGGCTCTTGATGTTTTGGAAGTCAGAGGTGAGAAGGCCCTTAATGTAATGTAGCTGGTTACAGAATAAAGATGAGCCACACATTTGGTATGCCATAAAAAGGCAATTTTGTGATAATATCAAGTGAGTCTTTTCAGCAGAGATGGTGAATGTCAGCGGTGTTGTGCAAACTGCTGCTGACATCTCATCTGTAATAATATGCAAAATTCGATAACCTGGACTTTACAGAGCTGATCTCAAAGCAAATGCCATGGAGGAGGCTGGGAAAAGGAACCTGTGTTGTTAGAGATGAAAATGTTACTGGAGATGGTAAATGCTTATAAATTTTCTGTGATTAACTTTAGACCCGAAGTTACGCTGCAACCCTCGGATTAATGAACTTGGAGGAGCTCTCTGCTAAGAGAACAGGGGCAAGGAAGTTCCCTGATTTAGTACACAGTTAAATAATCTCTGGTTGGGAGTGGATGATGCAATGTCATCCCTCTGTTCTTGCCCTGGTGAGACCACACTGTGTCCAGTTTCAGGCCCCTCAGTTCAAGAAAGACCTCAGCTTGAAGGAGTCCAGCACAGAGCCACAAAGATGCTGAAGAGAGTGAAACATCTCCCTGCTGAGGGAGCTGGGAGGAGGCTGAGGGGTGCCCTCGTTCATGTTGATGAAGATGTGCAGGGCAGTGTTGGGAGGATGGAGCCAGGCTCTCCCCAGTGATGTCTAATGACAGGAGAAGGAGCAATGGGAGCAAGCTGGAGCAGAGGAGGTTCCAGGGAACGTAAAGATAAACTTTGTCACTGTGGGGGTGCTGGAGCCCTGGAGCAGGCTACCCAGAGAGGTTGTGGAGTCTCCTTCTAAAACCTGCCTGTCTGTGTTCCTGTATGACCTGCTCTAGGTGATACTGCTCTGGCAGGGCAGTTGGACTAGATGACCTTTTGAGGTCCCTTTCAACCCTTAATGTTCTGTGGTTCTGTGATCAGGAAGATGGATCTGAGGACCAAAGATATCTTGTGTGTGTCAAGTTGGAAGCTCACTGGAAACAAAATAGATAAGAACAGGTCTCCTTTCTGGAAGAGCTGCTGCTCGTTTTGTTGTGGCTGTGCACAGCCATCCCAGGCAACAGAGTGCCTTATTTTCTGTTTTTTACAGGTTTACCAGGAGACTTCATTCATTCATGTCTGTTGAGTCTGGATAACATCAAAAAGAAATGTCTTTATAGTTCAGCCATTTGAGATGAAGTCCTTAATCTGTGCCATAACCCAATGATACAGTTGAGATCTTTCCTACCTTGGCTGATATTTTTGCTTGACTGGATATGCTTGCCAGTCTCTTTGGTTTAGCTCTGTTTTCTTCAGTCTATCAGAAACCCTCTAGCAAGAGATTTATTTTTTCCCCATTCTGAGGGTCAGAGTTGCCTGTACATTTCACCTCAGGGTGTTTAACTATACTAGAAGCACTTGAAATAGATTCCTTCTGCACTCTCACTTTGTAGGCACAACCACTCCTAACATTTAGTCCTACTTCTCTTTGCAAGAAGCCTGTTCAGATGTACTTTGAGTACTGTACTACTTTTACAGATTTCCAAATCCCTTTCTCCTTTTGAGAAGAGGTGTGTGACCAGAGTCTAGGGCTTCAGCTGCTGCATAATGCCCACTATAAGCTGAATAATGCCCTGTGAAGTCAGGTGCTGTTTTATTTGCTGCTATGCCAAAACAGGGCAAATGGCATTTGGATTCGTTTAGGTTGCTTGGCAGAAGAGGAAGGCTATAAAGCAGCATGATATTTTCTTTCTTTTGGTATGTAGTGAGTAGATGGTTTGAAGTTTGAAATGTTATCCAATTCTCCCTCAGGGTCATTAGTCTTCTGTATTCACAGAATGACAGAACATGAGGGGTTGGAAGTGATCTCAAAAGGTCATCTAGTCCAACTGCCCTGCCAGCACAGGATCACCTGGATTAGGTCACACAGGCAGATTTCGAATGTCTCCAGAGGAGGAGACTCCACAGCCTCTCTGGGCAGCCTGTTCCAGTGTTTTGTCACCCTCACAGTGAAAAGGTTTTTCCTTCTGTTCCCCTGGAACCTCCTCTGCTCCAGCTTGCCCCCATTGCCCCTCGTCCTGTCATTGGACATCCCTGAACAGGGCCTGGCTCTGTCCTCCTGACACTGCCCTGCGCATCTTGATCAGCATGAGTGGGTTCACCCTCAGGCTCCTTCTCTCCAAGCTAAAGAGCCCCAGCTCCCTCAGCCTGTCCTCATAGGCAAGGTCTTACTGTTCAGAGTACCTTAGGCATGACTTTTTGTCTATTCTGCATTTGCATTTGTGTATTCATTGGAACCCATATACACATCTAATTCTCATTAGAACCAAACCCTAAAGTAATTCATGTTTAAAAGCCCTAAGAGAGTTTTCAAAGAGTTCATATCAGTTTAGCTCTGTGTTTGTAACTATCCCCTGGTAGCTCAATCAGTGCACATCTATGTGTGTGTGTCACCTCAGAAATGTGTTGTAGAAGGTGCAAGGATAGGCTGCTAATCACACCAACTTTAAAAGATATTATGATATTACTGAGACTTTTCTGAAGTCCCAGGCCACAATCTTTTAATTCCTGTTGGTAAAATCACATTTAAATGTTTTTTGCTGTGCCATTTGAGCACGAATAATAGTGTTTTTAAAGAAACACTATTTCAAATATTTCACACCTTTCGTAGCAAGGTGTGAACCTGCTGATTTTGGTTGTTATTTGCAGACAGGAAATGGAGAGATGGAGTTTGTGATAGCTGTAATAAAAGTTATAAACAAGGAATGTTGAGAAATGCTGAACAGCTTCCCTGAACTCTGTGTTGATACACATGGTGGGAGTGTTTGTGTTGGTTTTTTTTCCTGAAGGCAGGTTAGTTGAAGAGATTGCTGCAACTCAGCTGCTTTGCAGTCTTGAGCCGTTTAAAAACCGTTGCTGTAAAATATGTGCCCTCTGCTGTCCAAACTGTGTGTCAGGCCTTCCAAAGGGTGTCAGGAAGGAAGCAATGTCTTCATCTCCAAGGTGAAGAATTCAGTGGCAGAGCCTGGGGTTGTGGCTTAGCAAAATGTCAAGTTTTAGTCTCAGCTTGAAGATGTCTTAGGGGTACAGACCTGCCCAAATGCTTCACTGAAGTAGGACAGAGCAGCTCCCAGCTGCATTTGTTAGATGTTAGCATTGGGATCACGCAAGAAACATCTATTGGCTTTGGGACTGGAGTTCAGACCATCTCAGTTCAGTCAGCCTCACTAAATTAACCCAAATAATGATCTTCAAAAGGTTGTGATTTTCACAGGAGAACAGATTCCCAGGAATCTTAGAGAGCAAAAAACCTGCTCACGTGGATGACTACTTCCCAAACCCTGTGGCCAAGTGGAGAAAAACCTCTGCTTGGAATGGGCAACCTGGAGAATGTCATTGCCTTGGATCTGGTTTGGGTAGCTGTGATGGTAGCAGGGTCAGTTCTATTCACAGCCTCATAGAACAGCTCATGGCTCCTTAACATGAACAGTGGCAAATGTTCAGTACATTAACAAAATAATCTTCCATTTCCATGCTGTAGGGCAAAAGCTGCTTTAGGCTCCAAAATTCACCTGACAGAAAATGATAGTTGGTGTATGGAAGACGCCAGTTCCCTTTTGCATTCCATGCACCACAGAACCTTTAATGTTCTGGGCTGGAAATAAAGGAGAAAAAATATACAGAAAGAGTAAAATTAATTTCATTCTTCGTCTTATCTATGATAACTTCTCTGTTGTATGTTAATTTTCTTGAAACCAGTGTCCAAATCAAAGGCAAATCTCCATAACATACCCTGAAATTAGCATAGCTGCAGCAGCTCAGAGTTTTTTTCTCTGATAATTTTCAGAGTAAAAGGTTTTAATGTAAAGCCAGGCACAACTTTTGAAGAGACAAATAGAGTAAGAAGATATCTATGTTGTGTATTTGTGTTGGAAATACCAACTCATAGAATTGGTAGATGACTGCATAAACACTGTCAATTAGGACAGATGACTATGAAATGTGTATCATGGAGAGCAGTGTCAGTACAGAGCCATATTTCTGTGTCACCTGCACTGGCAGAAGCCCAGGAAAACTCCATGGGGATCAGGAGAATTACTGAATGATGTGTGCTTGCTTTGAAGAGGTATTTTGTCTGCTTTTGGCCAGTTCTGATTTTTGTAGTTTAAAGCAGTGGCAGAGAAGTAGCTGAGATAGACAGGTGGAAGCTTTGGAGAAACCACCATGTGGACTCAGCTGTTGTGCACAAGTCATCACTAGGAAGGCCTCAAGGCATGCCAAAGAAAAATTTCTGGATTTATTAATCTTATCCCTTTTGTTTTGTCACTTATGCAAAAAATAGCTTTGACTCCCCCTCCGAGGGTTCAGAATTTCTGTGTACAAGGATTTTTCAGTCCAGTACCTTGACTCCAGCACTCAAGGGTCACAGATGCATGGCAAACAGCAGTTTACTAGGAAACAGCCTTCTTATTGTCCTCCTGTCTCCGTCTGTTCCAGACCACTTTGCTTATGAAGGTCCAGTTGAAAGGCCTTATAAAAATCCAGCCTTCCCCCAAAACATTTATTTGACATGATGAGTTTTTAACAAATTTGTGTTGTCTGCTCCTTATGATCATTGATCTCTTTGTCAGGGCTACTCTGTTGTTACCAAAGTCCTCTGAGTGCTTTCGTGAAGGTTATTGAATTTTTCCAGAGTTCCAGTCAGCAGGAAGCCATTTGCCAGTTCCAGTTCTGCTGAGCCATGCAAGTGTCATTAAGTCAGGTTCACAGCTGCCTGGAGGCTGAGTGGACAGAGCAGATCCTGCAGAAGTGTGACAATTACCATGTACTTGAGTTTTCAAAGGGCAAAAATGCTTCACAGGTGGATCCACAGCTCCTTCCAATGTGGCTGTTTAATAGGGTTTTAAAAGTATTTTTCTGTGTATAAAAGTTTGGGCTGACCAGTCAGGAATTCTTCTTTGCCCATACCTGAACTTGGTGCAGAAGCCTACTCTTCATGCTCCAGTAGTCACATTAGTTAAAAATCAAGATGGCAATGCTTGTGATGTTAACTTTTATGACTTGCCTGGAGGAGGCCCTGCTGCAGCATTTTTCTGCCATCAATGTCTTCTAATGTTCCTGCCTAGTTCTATGGGTCACCTTCCCCCAGAGCTAAATACAAGTACAAAGACATCTGAAGAAAACTGGAAGCAGCATCATAGAATGGCTTAGGTTGGAAAGGACCTCAGAGATCATCTACTCCAATCTCCCTGCCATGGGCAGGGACACTTCTCAACTAGACTTGGCTACCCAAACCCTCATCTATCCTGGCCTTCAACACCCCCAGGGAGAAGGCATCCATGACCTCCCTGGGGAGTGTATTCCAGAGTCTCATCACCTTTGTACTGAAGAACTTCTTCCTAAGAGCCAGCCTAAACCTACTCTTCCCTCAGCTCTAAACCATTTCCCTTGTTCCTGTCCCTAGACTCCCTTATGAAAAGTCCCTCTGCAGCCTTCCTGTAGGATCCCTTCAGGTACTGGAAGGCAGCTCTAAGGTCTCCCCAGAGTCTTCTTTTCTCCAGACTGAACAATCCCAGCTCTTCCAACCTATCCTCACAGCAGAGGTGTTCCAGCCCTTGGGTCATCTTGTGGCTATAGGAAGCCCAGAGCTGACACAGGTAATTTCTGAATTCAGGCACAGTGCTGGTGCGAGGAGCTTTTTTCTTAGTACTCATCACTGATGCTTACAGATTGCCAATATTCAGGGTATTTTAGCTGTATTTTGTTGCTTTCAAGTTGTACCTGTGTTTCCATAGAGGTACTGTGTTAGTTATCCACACAGATGGTTAAGCACAGCCTGGTTAACCATCTGTGTGACTGCTGCTGCTATTGGTACTGTCTGAAAGTAAGAAGAAATGTAGACAAAAGGAAGTGAACTTGAGTTAGTGCTGCTGATGCTGACTGCACCCAGTTCATCAATATAAAGAGACTTTGTTGCTCCATCACCAGTTCCAATCTCTGGAGATTTTGCCACATCAGTGACACTGCAGGGGGTTATAGTAATTAGCCCAGGCTTTCCAAGAATAATAATCAGCCTCCTAGTACAGCTTGACCACATTTTGGATCAGTGATGTTCCCACCCCTGGATAGAAGAAAATTACTGAAGAGGTGGATCTCCATTTGTTCCAGAAATGACTACCTGTGCCTGCCAGAGGAGTGAAATCCAGAGGGAAATTGTCCTCATTACCACATTCTTTCTACCTTGGGGTCACATCAAAGACAGGTCCTCATCTAGCTCTCATCAGCAGGATTCCTTTGGCTTCCCCAACAACTGATAACAGAGGACTGGCCTTTTGTTACCTCCTGGTACCCTGTCATTTGAAATTGACCCCAAAATATCTAAAGCCAGTTACAGTAGCCCAGGCTGTGATGTTTAAAAGGCATTCATGCCTTGGAGATACCTCTTCACCTCTGAATAATTCCCCTCCTAATTAGAAAAAAGGTCCAAACAATGCGTTTTTAGTGAGAAAAAGAAAGAAAACAGTCTAAGAGTCATAACTTTGATCCTGCTGTGTGTTTACCCCTCAGCATCTGCATTCCTGTATGTATCCTAGTCAGTGCCTGTGCAGCACAGGTGTGAGTTTTTATGTGCAAGAGTTTAAATTGTCTATAAAAGTATGGCAAATTACCCCTGACTGCTGCTGTTTCCTGAGCATCTTTCCTAGAGGAGTGGTTCAGGCATCCAAGTGAAGTCTGTTGTGTCTTGTGCTTTACACTAGGGTTTAAAGCTGCTTGCTTCTGGAAGAAAATGAAATCCTTTAATGTAGGTTTAGCTTTCATCTGAAACCTAGCTCAGCAAAGCATGGTTCATCGAGGTTTACAAAGGGCACAGTGGTGTTTCTGCCACGTCCAGATGTCATCTAGTCCACTCTCATGATGTAATTGGGACTTTCCAGGCAAGCACTTGGCCAGCAGGCTGTGGATGAAAAGTGAAGGGCTTCAAGAAGCTGTCCCTCAGGAGGCGATGCTTTCCCCCTCGGTAATGGATGTGTGCTGTTCCAGGACTTTACTCCTACAAGCAGCAGAGAGAGAAACCAATTCAAGCCATTTATTGTAATCCCAGGTTTTCTGGCCCTTTGGCAGGAGCAGGAGGTGGCTGGCTGGAGGCCAAACAGTAAATCACACTCCGTTGATCCAACACTCCCCACACAGCGGTTGTTTNACAAAGGGAGGTGGTGTCTTTGTAGCTGCAGAAGTACAAGTGGAAGGCCACTGCAAAGAGTTTTATCTATTTCAGTATCATTTTAAAAGAAAAGACTGGATCAGTAGAACAGGTTTCCAGGGATGTGGCTGGGCCCCATCCCTGGAAATATTCATAGTGAAGCTCCACAGGGCTCTGGGCAACTTGACGTGGTTGAGCACTCCCCTGCTGACTGCAGAGAGGATTGGGCTACATGACTTTGGAGGTCCCTTCCAACCCAAAGCGTTCTGTGATTCTGTGATTAATAATGGCAGTCAGGTCATGGAGTGTTGTGTGTATGAATGGATATTAACTTGTGTGCTAAATACCAAAAGAGCCACATTTTACACTTTGGGATGTCTTGGCATGCTTATTGGTTTCTCTTGTACTTGGTTGGCTGCATGGACTGCAACCAGGCAGATTTTCATTTATGATTTGCAGTGCGACGCTCAGCAGCCAGCTCTTTCACTATGCTTAATGTTTTCAACACCTTGGCAGTTAGTTGTGCAACACTGACTGTGAAAGTTGTGATCCCTGAGACTAATTTGGCCAAACTCCTGCATGCTCAGGCAAATCAAGGTGAAACAACAAAACCAGTGATACCAAACCAGGTGACTTAGTGCATGTTAAATGACCTGCAGGCATTGTTTCTGCCTCAGTGAAGGCTGCTCTGAGGAGTGCTAGATAGTTCTGGAGATTAGTATCCAAATATAGTTTTTGCTTGGAGTTTTTTTTTTTTTCTCTTTTTCCCATCCCTAGGTTCCTCTTTAATTTTGAGTCCTCACTGGCAATGATTTCTGCTGTTGGAAATGATGCTTTCCTCTGCAGAAATGTTTCAGCAGGTGGCAGGTGCTGTCCTCTCTCCCCTTTTTATCCTTTTTTTTCTTCCCATCTCTAGCAGGGGCAACTTCTTCAATGGAAAATAAATACTTTTTGTGGTCAGTGCTGAGAAACCTCATTAAAGTGTTATATTGACAAACCATTTTTCCACCTGAAAATCCCACCCAGTAGGGAGTTGTTATAACCACAGAGAGGTGTTTTAGATCTGGAGACAATGAAAGTTCTCTTAAGACCCTCCTGAGTTTCTCTGTGAAGTGATTTGGTGATCTAGTTTCACTCACTGTCAGATACACATCCCAGGCACCAACACCTCCCTTCTCCCCAGGCACCAAGAGCCTCACAGCTCAAATTGCTTCTCTAGCTTTGTTAGAAGTGTCAGACTTGAGACAGCCTTGCAGAGCAGGACAGGAAGCCAATTATTTTGAGTTCAGTTCTGTGATGCTCTTATTTTTGTCTGCATTTTGGATATGGAGTTGTCAGTCTGCAGAGCTGCTGGTGTCTTTAACAAGCAGTGAAATGGCTCAGATTAAAAACTATTAATTGACTGTAACTTTTGTCTGTCTCGGTGCTGGGAAAACCATGAATAGTGCCCTGGGAGAAGTGACCTCAGTAAAATGGATCATAGTCAAGTGTAAATCGAGCACTTGTAGTGTTGCAGTTATTTCATAGCCACTGAAAACTCCTTTTGTTTTCAGCCCCTCTAGCTGCAGTTGAGACCTCCCAAACACACATCCCCCTTTCAACCAGCAAGCAGGGGCTGGGGCAAGTTCCGAGAAGGACACAGACTCTGACCTGCAGAGTTTGGGATTTGGCTGAATTTCCCAGCAAGACTGTGGGGATTTGCAGAAGAGTTGTCACCCAGTGAATTTATGTACTTGCAAAATAGAGATTTGCTAAGAGACAATTTAAGATCTTGCTGACCTATGATAATGGTGACTGAAAAGCAACCTTTTTACACGGAGCCTGCATTTAATTTTTACTTATGTTTATTCTCAAAATTGTGTCTGCATATCTGAGAATTGCTTAATATATTATTGACTTGAAGGCAAAACCAAAATGACTTGGATACAGTCACAGCATAGTAAAGGACTGAAATCGTGGAAGAACGGAGCGCTGTTGCTAGAGCCTAATGAGCTGTCACAGTGCTGGGCTGTGTAGCCTACTGCAGTTAGGGAAAATTGTCACAGTGCAAATTATTAATTTAATTTAATTTGCAAAGCTATTCTCAGTCTTGTTCACTTTGTACTGAAGAATTAAGCTACGAGACACTACCATGGTGGGAGGGGTGTGTGGTGTCACTGAGGTGTAGTTGCACTACCAATGAAGCTAAACATCCTTAGGCAATGTGTTTGTGTGTTTAGAAACCCTGTACCATAAGCCTATTCTGGGCAGATTTTTGCAGCAGGTGAGTGGTATGGCCAAGTGCTTTGGGATTGGCTTTATTTCATCTGCTCCTGTGTCATGAGTGGCTGTGAAATAGAACTATCTCCTCACTTTTCCCGCTCAGACTGAGTTCTCTTTCTTCCCCATGCTCTTCTGGTGTACAGAACCATGTTCAGCAGGACATTGTTTGTGTTCTTTTGTGGATTCATGCAAGCCTTTGCTCAAGCAGAAATATTTAGTCCTGCATCTGTGATGGCTCAAAAGAACTCTTCAGAGAAGTTCCTTGGTAGAAATGCCAGTTTAGTGTGAACCCATCTCCAACAGTAAGTTTGCATTATGTGGTTTTTTGCTTATGCTTGGCTCTATGACAGCCCTTCTGAGGGAAAGTTCAGGTAGTTTTCTCGTTGGTGAAACATGAGCTTCTCATTTTTCCTTTACAAACACAATTCCTGGAAGCAGCAGGGGAAATCCTAGAGAGATTCTCCAAAGCCTTCTAAGTCAATGGACGCCTTTCTTTGGTGTACTCGGATTACAGTTTGTAAGCATGTAAAAGTGATAAGTAATCCCTAATTATCATTTACTAATGCATCTTAAGAACCTTGGTACAGAAGGCTTCTGTAGAAATATAGTTTAATAGAGCTGGTAAAGCTGCAAGAACTCATTCTCTTCTGGATTGAGTGCTGGGTCAGTTAGAAGTAAGCTGACCTATCTTTGATTGTCCTTTATTGGAGCTCTGTAGTCCAACTGCCTTGTTCTTGAGACTCTTTCAAGATGACATCTTTGATGGATCTTCACCCATCAGTGCTTTTGTAGAAGTGGGTATTTCCTTCTTCCTTTGGGTTCTGACATGAAGCTAGCAAGCTTCATGCTGTGAACAGCTCTCTATAGGGAATGGACATAGAATGATAGAATGGTCTGGGGTAGAAGGGACCTCCAAAGATCATCTAGTCCAACCCCTTCTGCAGTAAGCAGAGGCATCCTCAACTAGACCAGGTTGCCCAGAGTTCTGTTGAGCCTCACCTGGAATATATCTCCAGGGGCCCAACCACCTCTCTGGACAGTGTTCTCAGTGTTCCACTACCCTCATGGGTAAAGAACTTGTTCCTAATGTCCTAGCATCTTTCAGAGATTCCTGTATTCTTCCAGTGCTTTTTTATTCTGGTCAGGGATTACTTAGAGGCTTGCAGGAAGAAATGGTACTGTTTTGGGAGACATGAGGACACTGCCATGCTTTCATGGTCTTCTGTATGATAAATGGTAGCTACTCTCCATGTAAAATGGGAGCAGATTGATTGCTAATTACACAGGGAACAATCCTCATTAATATTCTACAACATAATATGTTAATTGGATTGTTACTGTTAATTTTATTTGTAGTGCTACTGTGCTTTTATGTTTCTAGGGCATCTACTGTTATCCAGTTAATACTCTTCTCAATTTCTTCCTGCCCCTGGAACTCTGCTTGCATATTTCAAAGGGAATCCTTGGACTGAGCTTTTCTGTGACATTTAGTGTGTCACTTGCAACAAACTTCTATGAGTAAAGAAACAGAATAATTAATGTTTAAAACAAGAGAATGCAGACTGTGAGTACATTTAAATTGATGGTTATTTTATAAGACGTTTAGCAGGACCTGAATGTCTTCTGTCAGGGAAACAATGCTCTGTGCTGTTCAGTATCAATGAAGCTGTTTTATGGTATTTAAAATAGTAGTCACACGGCAGCTCAGACTGTGAGGAAGCAGTTGGAGCAAAGGGAGAGGAGAAACGTAGAGAGTTATGGTGTGTGTGTGGTGCAGGAAGGACTGTGGTATTCTGGATGGCGTTGAGCAGAGGGGAAACCCATTTTCTTCCCCCTTGCTGGAGAGTAGGGGCGAAAAAGGATAGTGAGGGGTGGAGGCTTATGTTAAAGCAATGAGGTAGGTGTGTGGAACTCCAGTTTCTACTTCCATCCGTGTGCATTAATACAGCCCCACATCCACTGGCAGGCAACCAGGTCTGACTTTGGAGACGTTTCTGTGGTTATCAGAGTGCTTGGCAAAACCAGAGCAAGCCTGTCATTCCCTGTGCTGTACAGAATTGCACTCTTTGCCTGAAGAAAACCAGAAATCGGCAGGTGAAGCAGAACCGCCCTGCGAGTGTCTGTTCCCTCTCCAACTTCTGGACCACGATCCCTCCGCAGTGCGTTTGTACTTGTGGCAGTGCGCAGAGCCTGAGGCGGGCTGGCAGAACCCGCAGCAGTGGCGTGTGCTGATTGAGCAGGGTGTTTGTGACACGGCTCCTCCCCATCAACCTCATTCAGCCCATCCAGGGGGATGCTTCTTGCCCAGCTTCTGGGTTTCTGCGTGTGGAATTCCGTCTCTGTTACTATGGAGAGCGAGGCTGGACGCTAAAGATCGGTGCACCCTGGCGTTACTGGTGCTGTGTAATGAGGGGCAGGGAAAGGACACGGCCGCGGGAGCCATGGCCTGTCACTGAGCTCTGCTGAGCTCATCTGCTTGTATCGAGCGCAGCAAGCCAAGCGTGGCCTCGGCTTACATGCTCCTGCCTCTTACGGATACATTTGCTTGCTGCAGCAGCTGGAGCAGCTGCTCGCCAGGCCCCTGGGTGCCCTCACTGGAAATGGTGTCTGTGTTGTGCTGCTACTGAGAAGAGAGGAGGTGTCTGAGCTCAGGATGAGCCTAACCAGGCTTGCTGCCAAGCAATCTGATTTTCTTTTTTTTTTTTTTTAAAGTGCTGCTTGGAGATGGAATTTTCATAGGACATAAGAATCATAGAACAGTTTGGTTGGAAGGGGCCTTAAAGATCATCTAGTTCCAACCTCCCCACTATAAGCAGGGACACCACCTACTTGACCAGGTTGGAGAAGACCCCGTCCAACGTGGCTCTGAACAGTTGCAGGCTTGGAACCTCCACAACTTCTCTGGGCAACCTGTTCCACTGTCTCACCAACCTCATGGGGAAGGATTTCTTTCTAAGAAGAGGTATGGGGAAATAGTGCTGTGTGGCAGGGATGAGGCTCTGAAGAAGAACAGGGTGAGGCTGGCTGCACAAAGGTGTAAGGAAATGTCAGTAGATGACCCTTTAGTCCAGGAGGTCATTGGAAGGCAAACACAACCTGTATTTCAGCAGTGCTTGTGTGCAAGCTGTGCACCAAGGGTGACAATGCTGCTGCTGGCAGTGCCCTGACCTCTCACATCTCAGGTGTGATAGTGTCACAAAGCCTTCAGGCACTCCCCAGAGCAAGGCTGGGGACTCTTACATGCAGAGATGAAGAAGTACCAGGTAAGGTGTCTGTGTTCTGGGATACGGATTTCTGGCGATGCAGTTCTGTGCTGTTTTTCCTGAATATCTTCGACTTATTCAGGGCACAGGCAAGACCTGAGTTAGATGTGAGTCACACTTTAACAATCAGGGGAGGGCAGCAACCCTGCTTGGGTTGTATTAGAAACGGGATGTTTGTCCTAAGCCATGGGAGCAGGAGGAAGAGAGGACAGTTGGCCATTTAGGAAATTGAGTGCTGGCCTGGAAACTTGAATTCCCACTTCCTCCTTCTCAGAGGTCCTGCAAGTTGCTGCTCACATCAGAAACTTGTGTTTTCGAGGCCTTCCAGCAGTGATGTGTTCCCTCCTTTTACCTGTCAGCTCAACTTGTGATTCATGGTCTATCTGTAGAAATAGTGAGCACCCATTATAGCAAATGAAACCAACAGAAATGTCACTTTTGAATTACAAATGTTACCTGTAATGTATATTTCCCGGAAAATAAGATTCAAATAATTTCTGGTTGGTGCAGCCCAAATTAGAGGATACATCTGGCCTTGTCAGTTGGAGATTAAACACCTTTCATTTCACAAAGCTGTTATTGAAAAGGAATGCTTTAGTGCTTATTACAGATATAAATATACCAGAGAACTGCAGAAAGGTCTGTGAGGCAATTAATACTTTCATTTTTAGAAGTAAGATTTATCATGGAGAATAAAAGTCCTCGTGCCATCCATTGAGCATTAAGGAGACCATAAGTGCTCCAAGTTCTGTTTCTTAATCTGCTGCCTGGCCTACTCACTGAAGGAGAAGAACTCTCAAGATATAATCCTTATTTAAGGATCACAGACTGTCTGCACACAAGGCCATTAAATAAAGATTATGGTTGCTAATTAGGCAACTTTTAGATTTTTAAGTGCTTGTCTTTGCAACCTAAATGATCACACAGTGCACACATTTCACACATGGTGGGCTAAAAGGATCAGTGTGAACCCTGCAACTCTTTCTCTGCAAAATTTGGTAGCCTGGATTTCAGGCTTCCCCTTCTGTTAGTGCCTGGATTAGTCCAGAGAAGTGGAGTATGCAGCAGAAGAAATTGTGTTAACAAGAAGCTTCTTTCACAATGAGAAGGTGCACGTGGAATTTGGGCATACTGTTCATCAGGAGTTTTGCTCTGTGTGGATTCCCTGCACTGCTGAAAGGCTCCCAAAAAAGAACAGCAAAGAGCAGCTCCTCAAGGAGCCCCATCACTCATTTTTCACAGTGAACAGCCCTGGAGCTCTGAGGTTGTTTCCCACTAGAGTGTCCACAACAGTAAAGTAGCTCTGGGCATGCCTCCTTAAAGTGAAGGGGATCATCACTGGCTGTCTGATACCACCTTCTTCCACCTCCCCCTCACTCTTCTCCTGGGCTGCCATCCGCATCTTCCCCTCCATGTCTCACCTTTGTTGTCCTTCAGTTGTGGTGCTCAGTGAAGTACATGTTATGCAGTTCAAGATGTTGTAGGAGGTGAGACCATATCTAGAGTACTGCCAAACATATTTTTTTTTGTTTCTGTTGCAGAAGTTGCTGCTTTTCCCAGCATGGGAACAAGGTAAAACCACAACAGTAAATAAAGTGGGGAGAATAAACTAAAGGGCAAAGCACCAATAATCAGATTTTTTGTCATCTCCTGTACAAATCAGCAGCTGAAGTGACTATTCCTGCAGTTCAGTGCGTGATTAATTTAGAAACAGGCCCCTTATACATGACTGCACAGCAATATTTAATCTAAGATCATACAAAGCAAAGGACAGCAGGAGCCTTTTCAAAGGTTACTGCAGCTTCTTCTCTGTCCTCTCTGGTCACTGTTTCTGGCTCTGGGAGATGATTAGGCTGTGGAAAACACCATTCTCTGAGGCACCTGTGGTGATGGCTAACAAGAATATACTTTGCATTTCAAAGTGGAAGTTTTGTCCTTCCTGTGTATTAATAGACAGCATTAAATCCCAAATGCTTTTCTGCTGATGGTTGGCAAGAAGTCCTGTGCTGTTCTCTCTCATGTGGAAACTCGAGTTTAATGCTTCTCTCTGTATGGTGTGTGGAGTTATATATCATAGGTTGTGTGATGTAACCTCCTTAACGTACCAATATTAAACCACAATACAACAGCAAATTGCATTGCCCACAAGATTTCCTTTAATATGCCTGTTTAAAATACCTCGTGTGCCACCAGCAAGTCCTCTCCTTAGTTTGATGGCAGGCTTTCTGTGAGGAGGGACTCAGGAAGCTTTGCTGGTCTTTTCCTTCTTGCATGAAGGTGGGAGAAAGGGAGCAGAGCATCTTTGCTGGGATCGCCCATCTGCCAGGGTTATGGCTGGAGTGAGAGGGTCACAGCAGATGTAGCTGTTGCTGCAGGCAAGCAGAATCTGCCTGTTCACTGCACCAGATGATCTGGAGGAGACCTTCCCCAAGAGATGTTTAAAACCAATGGAGGAGTAGTTTAGTTTTTATTTCAGGCAGTAAAACCCAGCTGCCTGCCTGACAACCTTCTGTTCTAAACTGCATGAAGCTGTTAAAGTGTATTAACTGTACCAAACCTGTTTGTGCAGCTCATGGCAGGGCGCAGCGTTGGCATCCAGAGATAAGGTCATCTTGCTTTTTCCCTAGCTCACTCCAACGTCTAGATGGGAGGCTGGCGAGGTGTGGCTGCTGGGGACAGTCAGACCAGGACTGCCACCGTGTGGTGCAGACTAATAGGGAAAAGCAATCGGCACGGATTTGGGTCGATCTTGGGAAACAAGACGACAAGCATGAAAATAAACCTTTCTTTGCCCCTTCCCAGGCTCAGCTTCACTCCTGACTCCTCTCCCCTCTCGGAGCAGTGCAGGGGATGATGTGGTCTTACAGCTACTATTGACGAGCGACTGAATATGAGCCAGCAGTGTGCCCAGGTGGCCAAGAAAACCAGTGGCATCCTGGCTTGTCTTGGACATGCTGTGTCCGGCAGG
>VWYK01117001.1:38771-57253 GCA_013399775.1 Semnornis frantzii | reverse complement strand
AAATGCTGTGTCCGGCAGGAGCAGGGAGGTGATTGTCCCCTTGTACTCTGCTCTGGTGAGGCCACACCTCGAGTCTTGTGTTCAGTTTTGGGCACCTCTTTATTAGAGTAGTATGGAGGTGCTGGAAGCAGTGCAGAGGAGGGCAGCGAAGCTAGGGAAGGCCTGGAGAATAGATCTTACAAGGAGTGACTGAGGGAGCTGGAGATGGTTAGTTTGAAAAAGAGGAGGCTGAGGACAGACCTCATCCTTGTCTACAGCTACCTGAAAGGACATTGTGCAGAGGCTGCTGCTGGTCTTTTCTCAGAAGTAATTGGTGTTAGAACAAGAGGGAATGACTTCATGCTGCGGCTGGGTAGGTTTAGACAAGATACTAGGAAAAAAGTTTTCCCGGCAAGAGTGGACGGCATTGGAATGTGCTGCCAGGGGAGGTGGTTGAGTCACCGACCCTGGAGGTGTTTAGAAGTTGTTTGGATGGGGTGCTTGGGAATGTGCTTTAGGGTGACCCTTGTAAAGTAGGCTTATTGGTTGGACTTGGTGATCCTGGGGGATCCAATCTGATACAACCTGAATGTTTCTGTGATTCTGTGATACGTGGCAGTTCCTTGCTGCCACTTCTTGCCTCTCTCATTTAGAGATACCCACAACGTACTGTCCTAGCTGCTAAGGCCATTTCAACATCTAAACTTCCTTACCCTAAAGCATGCCCTTTGTTCCTATGTAGAATGCAACAGCATTGCTGTGTCTGGTGCTGTTCTTACTGGGTTGCAATACCCCCTGCAGCTCTTCCTTAGTTTTAGTAATAGTTGTACAGAATCATGTACATGCAGGGATGCTACAAATGATAAACCTTTCTAGTTTTTAAACCCAGACTGGGGTGTAAAGTTTTAGGGATAGGAACGTGGGACAGCTGGGATATACTTCTGCAGTTCTTGTTGTGGTAAGATAAAGCATTCCTCCTCACAAACGCCTCTTGGGGGTGTGCAAACCCTGTTTTAGCTGTGGACAGACAGAAGTGAAGCTTGCTTGGACCAAAGACCACGTGGAAACGATCATGTAGCTCAGTAGAGGCAAGTGTGGATCTGAGACTGGAATTTTGCTTAGCTAGTGAAGTTCACAAATTCTTTGGTATCTGCCTGATACTGACGTGCTTGCTTATGCCCGCGTAGGCCTTTTGTTTACTGTTGGCCAAACACAAATTTCAGTCTCAGATGACGAATTAAAGACTGATTTTTATTAAGAAAGCCCTTCACTGTGCATTCTTGTGTCCTCAAATAAAAGAGATGGCAGACAAAGGAGCGGAAGGACTCGTAAATCCTCTTTGTTGGCTGCTTGCAGTTATGGAGAGGTGAATCCTGGAGGTTTTTTTGTTTTGTTAAGGGTTTTTGACAGGTTCACAAATGTTGCCTTCAGCATGGAAAAGATGATGTCTCAGGATACTTCTGCATTGTGCTGTGGTGGACAATGCAGTGACCTTCAAGCCAAGACCAAAGAACCAAGCTAAGCATGTCAGCACAAGCCTACAAATTAACCCAGCTAAAGGTGCTGATGTCCTTTCCCTGCTCTCATGCCTGACCAGCACGCTCTGCCATGCAGACACTTTCTGCATGTTAACCACTGGGAGCCTTTGATTTTGAGAGTTTTCTGAAGTCCCAGCTGAGTATATTAGTGCTTGGATTGTCTGTTCTTTTCTCTTTTTTTTTTTTTTTTTTTAACTGTTCTACTTTCCATAAATAAATAGTGTTTTAATTGGGCCATTTATTGATTGAGGGGATAGGACACCTGAGATTTTCCTTTTTAACATGGAGTTTCTGTTTGCTGCCTTCTCCGATGTAGAGCACAACCTTAACCCCTCTGAATAAATCATTTTTCCTTCTTCCACATAGGTACAAACTGATATGATCAGCTCAGACTGCAGCTGAGGGGCAGTTGGAGAAGTATTTCTAGTCCATTCCAACTACAGTGCACTAGCAACTTAACTATGATCAAACAGATGTTTGAATTTCAAAGTAGATTCTGTGTGTGTGCTCTCAGGAGCATCTTGTTGCAGAGCTCCAAGCAAGAGCATCCTGGTTTTGACTTTCAGAGGAAGGTCAAGGAAAGGGATAAATTACCATACTCTTTATTCATCATTTTTAATGTTACCGTCTTGGGGAAATGTAAAATTGCTAAGTATACAGTGATAGTCAAAGGGGAGCATTTGGTGGAGTCACCTGAGTTACAGTAAGGCTGCCAATTACATCAGACATGTCAAATTGCACTTCTGCGAGGATGCGTTGCTTGGTAATGATCTCTGCAATGCATTTCCACATCTCCGTAATAACAAAGAGGTTGTTTGGGAAAGTGGTTCAGACAAATTCCTCTTTGTGAAATCTTTATTCCCAAGGCTCCCAAGAAGTCACAAAATGTTTCTCAGAAATTACTCCTCTTTGAAAGACCCTGCCTTTAAAATGCAGATGATGATTAATCTAGACAGAATGCTGCTATGAATTGGGACCCGTTCTTGTTAGTTGTTTGAGCTCTTCATCCTTGTCTTCCATGGGAATTAATGGAAGTTGAAGCCCCTTGAGGAACAAATTCAGGGTAATGTATGCCTTCCTGTGGGTCAGACACATCTCTTGATTCTGTGAAATGCTTTGTTCCACATAACTTTTGCCTACTGGGACCAGTTTCAAAGAAAAAGCTGCGCCTCACATCTACCTTCCTGTACCTAGCTTGAGACACACACTTAGCTCTGCAGATTAGCCACACTGCGTCTTTACTACAAGCTGAGAATCAAACCAGCCCCTTCAGTTCAATGTGAACACAGCTGTGGCCTAGCACCCTTGGGCAGGGCAGTGGTGACAACTGCCCAGATCACTTCAGGCTGTCATTGTAAGGGAGTAATTTTCTGAGGGCCACAGTTATGCTTCCCAAGTGCAGTGCTGATGAGGCGATCTGAAAGGCCTCTTGGGCCAGAGATCATGCAGATGGGCTCCAGTAAACTTCCCACAGCCAGAACTGGTCTCTTAAACATCCGAGTGCTGCAGAAACGCTGGCCATTAGAAGCAAGTAAGATTCTTAATATAAAAATACAAAGTAAGTGTGAAAATTACATTCCCTAGTCCTTTAAATGCCCATAGATGCCAGGAGTATGCGTGACAGAAGTGGTCTCCTCTGCTTTTTGTGCCCGGGAGTTTTCCATTATATGGTCCCAGAAACAGAGGCCTGGAAGTTACAAACTGAAAATTCCATGACAGTTTTAGGAAGGACAAGGGAAAATGCTGGTGTTCTGAAAGAGAGATCTGTGCTATAGTATTTTTCAGACATAGAAGGACAATAAGCTCCATCCCATGTGATATCTGAGGAATTAGCTGACTCAAAAATGACTGTTTTAAAGTCAATATTGTTTAGAAAAAATATGAGCACCAATGGCATCCTGGCCTGGATCAGGAACAGTGTGGCCAGCAGGACAGGGGAGGTTCTTCTGTCCCTGTGCTCAGCACTGCTCAGGCCACACCTTGAGTGCTGTGTCGAATTCTGGGCCTCTCAGTTCAAGAGAGATGTTGAGGTACTGGAATGTGCCCAGAGAAGGGCACCAAGGCTGGTAAGGGGCCTGGAGCACAGCCCTGTGAGGAGAGGCTGAGGGAGCTGGGGGTGTGCAGCCTGCAGAAGAGGAGGCTCCGGGCAGACCTCATTGCTCTACAGCTACCAGAAAAGAGGTTGTAGCCAGGTAGGGTTGGGCTCTTCTAACTTGCTTGATTCTGTGAAATGCTTTTAAAAGGTCACCTGGCAGCTGCTTACTGAAAAATATAAGCTCCTGCAGCAAAGCCCTTCAGCAGCAGCTCAGAGGCCTACAGCCTGCCACTGCGTTTCATCTTTACTTGCTTTTGTCTGTCACGTAGGCAAAGTTTGTTTTAATTTCTGATACCTCAGGGATGTTTGGATCTTCTCTGATGTTTTCTCCAGAGGTTTTCCAAGACCACCAAGGATTTAATGGTATCTGGTGATACAGAGAGCATCTTTGCCTTATTTTGGTCTCTCCTGACGTGGTAGTAGGCCAGTGGAATGGCGGCAGAATCTGTACAGCAGGAGTTTTTTCTCATGCAGTTAGTTAGTCTTTTACCTCCTCTTTGTAATCAATGTCAGTGCATTTAATCTTGTTTTAAGATGAATTTACAAGAGGAATTTACAAGTTGATTATTTAAACCCTATCCATCCATCCTTGGCAAACTGTTTGAGAAGGTCACAATGGGAAAACATGACTATGGGTGAGGGTTACTTCTGATGTCCTGACTAGACTAGATGCTGATAGAAACCTGGGCGCTTACTGGGGCAGCAATGGTGTCATTTAGCCATCGCAAAACCTTGTGCTTGTGCTGTTGTAATGCTCATGCAACTGTCTTGAAACGTTGACTCTGAAATCGGCCCTTGGGGTTCCTTTCATCCTGGCATACTGGGGTTCCGTGACTCTCCCGCTGCTTTAGCATCCCGCGGCCAGGAGAGGGGGCCCTGGAGCCGTTCCTGTCAGCAGACACCGCGCTGAGGAAGGAGGCCGCTCTGTGCCTGGTTGGGCCGCAGGTCTTCACCAGAAAGAAGCGTTTGCCTCAGGAGTCCGGGCTTGGCAACTCCTCAGCCGTCCCAGACCTAGGATTTCAGTTCACGCTGATTACTTGCTGTCAGGGTCTAGCATTTACTGCTGATGAAGTGTTTCATTAGACGCGCGAAGGTTCCTCTTTGGTCCTTACGGCCCTTGCTGTGTCAGAACAGAGGCTTCCAGAGGTGAGCAGGAGCTCGGAGTGGTTAACTCAGACCAACAACAGGTGTTGACCATGCCGGGAACTGCTGGAGTCCGCCTTGGGTTCGCGATGGAACGTTTGGGCAGCAGTTGTAAAGGCGCACAGACATAGGTGCAAACGGGACCTGCCCGTGCCCCCAGCTGTTCCCGACTCTGTTTCTGCATCCCCGATGCTTTCCCACACCCCTCGCTGCTCCTCACACCCTCGGGTGGAAGGCTGCGGACACCCGTGGCCGGGCAGGAGGCAGCCGGGTGCTCTCCAGGGTGCTCTCCAGGCTGCTCTGGGCGCTCTCCAGGGTGCTCCAGAGAGCCGCAGGAAGCTCTCCTTCCTTGGATTCTCTCTGGAGTAAAGTCCTTCCATCCTTTCTCTGCCCTTGCCACATAAAGGTGTGCTGCAGGCACGGTTTGCCTGGAGACCAGAGGAATTAAGCACACTTTAGGTGATGATGCTGGTCTATATGCTGGTTTGGTCAGACACTGGGACCTTGGAAGTTATTTGGGTGAGGGGAGAGACTCTAAAAGTAAAGGCAATATATTTAATTTATTTATTTATATGTGGAATTTATGTATTTTACAATTACAGTAATTTAATATAAAATAATTTGTATATTAATGTGCTTAACATGGTTGTTAATTCTGGAAATGTGAAAAATAGTCTTAGAGCATCCTTAACAAAATTTTATCCCATGTTTTTATAACAGGATAACAAGACCAAGGTCTGATCTTGTTATAAGCAGTGGGAAAATGTGCTTGAAAGACAAATAATACACCACTTTTCCATAAACAGTCAACGAAGCAGTGCATTACCTAACTCTTCTTTGTCTTTTTGTTACATCAAACAAGCAGAAGAAAAAGGGAATAGCATTTCTGGCTTTAAAGAAGGTGTGCAGACTGCTGGAGGCTGTTGCTTCTGGCACATTATTGTTAATGTATTTTATAAATTGTGTAGTCAGAATCTTCCTTATGATTGGCTTTGTGTATTCACTTTATTTTTGATATTCACCATTATAGTCTAAACAACCAGGCTTCAGACCTTGATTACAGGTGGATAGGTGATATCTAACCATAGCATTAGTCCTGATGGGATATCGGTGATAGAAATATCATTTGAGACAGCATATAGAGAGTAGACAGAAATAGATGCATCACTTGGTCACGCTTTTCTTCCATACTTTGCAAACAGTGAAAGACAATTGATTATTTTGCGGGTCATCTTTAATGCTGGAAGGCTCATTTTGTGGGGCAGATGACAGTAATTGTGTAAGTAGCAATCACTCAAGCCTTTGTTTTGATAGCTGTGGATGTGTAAACTTGTAACTCAGAGTAGCTAAGGCCCACTGAAATGTTGAATCCCTGTGAGTGGGCCCAGCCCTGAAGTGAAGGCATGCTTTTCCCTGTAACAGCAAAGGTGCTTAAGCAGAGCTGATTAAGTGCAGCATCGAGGCTGCAACTGAAAGGATTTAAAGTGGATGAGATCTGGGTCACACTGGCTTACAGACTTCCAAGTCAGTTTTCCTGCTATATGCTCTTGTCACCTAGGTGTAATTAATTTTCATCACTTTATGATTGGTGAAGTTATTTTTATTTACATCACCCTGAAACACTCAGATTCGAGGTAACAAAATTCTTCTCCTCTATCAACAAATGTTCCTCTTTAAGTGCCCATCCTACATAGAACACAGTGGTCCAGGCACAGGATTGTCACAGGAAAAATTTCAGAGTGTAGGCAACTATTATGGTACAGGTGAGTCAGTGGAGTTAGAATAAAGAGCCCTGCTTTTGGCTCTTTTGACAGCTCACTGCAAAGGCTCCTCTGCTCTCTGGGAAAATGACTAGTAGGACTTCTAAATCACAAGTAGTAGGGTTGACCCAGGGACACTAGTGAAATACATGCAAGTACTTTTCAGCGTGACCTTTCAGATTTAGACCTCATCTGGAGTACTGTGTACAGTTCTGGAGCCCCCAGCACAAGGACATGGAACTGTTGGAGCAGGTCCAGACAAGGCCATGAAGATGATCAGAGGGCTGCATCAGCTGTCCTACGAGGACAGGCTACAAGAGTTGGGGCTCTTCAGCCTGGAGAAGAGAAGGCTTTGAGGAGACCTTATAGCAGCCTTCCAGTATCTGAAGGGGGCTACAGGAAGGCTGGGGAGGGACTATTGACAAGGTCTTGCAATGACAGGACAAGGGGCAATGTGTTTAAACTGGCAGAGGGGAGATTTAGGCTAGATGTTAGGAGGAAACTCTTTGCAGTGAGGGTGGTGAGACACTGGCACAGGTTGCCCAGGAAGGTTGTGGCTGCTCCCTCCCTGGAGGTGTTCAAGGCCAGGTTGGAGGAGGCCTTGAGTGACCTGTGCTAGTGGGAGGTGTCCCTGCCTATGGCAGGGGGTTGGAACTGGCTGATCCTTGAGGTCCTTTCCAACCTTACCATTCTAGGATTCTATGTAACTGCCGTCTGTGGCTTTTTCTCAGGTAATCACCCTTGAGCTAGAAATCTGCCCCATCTCTCAGAGCTCATGTAACTATTGGCCTATAATGCAAATACTCAGGGAAAAAAAAAAAGGTGGAAAAAAGCTTTCTGAGAACAGACCAGGTCATTCTATCGAATCGTATTCAAGTAAAAATACTTAAACCACATTGTTTTTATCATGAAACAAAAGTCTTAGCCTATCCCTTCAGCTTTCTTGTCTTCCAACTAGAGAGATACATCTGGTCACACAGAGGAGGCAGGTAAGCCATTTGGGAACGAGAGGTGGCAGATCTGCAGTGCCTTCAGGATGATCCTGTGGCTCCTTCTTTGCATTAATAGCAGATCAAACACAATAATCGAAGACAAAAGGAGGTAGGACAGGAAGGAAGATGAGAAGGCACGCTGACGTGTCGAATTAAATGCTTGTGGTTCTGATCCAAAGTCCATTTGAATCGATATCTTCTGTTGCCCTTCATGAGCTATTGGGTCAGGCCCTGTTTGACTTAGTCAAAATAGAATGTGACATCAATATTTTCAATCAATAACCAAAACTAAAATAAATGGAGTGAGATTTAGAATGAATGTGACTTAGCTGTCGTCAGAAAACTGCAATAGAGCTACTCTGGCCAGAAGTGGCTCTCTAGTTTGTTTGGGATTCTTGAGCTGCTGACTGACACAGCTGGAATGTCTGCACCTCTTATTTGAGTTACTTAAAGCAGAGGCATCAGTCTCTGAAGGGCTTTTCTAAATCCTGTTCTCAGTGTTCAGACAGTTGGTGTGTGCGAAGCATTGCTTTGTCATGGCACAGCTGGGGCAGTAGCAAAGGAGGACAGCAAGGACTTCTGTGGTTTGCGAATGGCAGTCATTGTATCCTGCTGCCTTTGCTGGCCTGTAACCTGTGAAAGTGGTACCTGGAATGCCGGAACTCTGCCTTCATACATTGTGGATGCTGGAAATTCAGAAATGTTCAGAGAGAGACTGAACAAGTTCTTGGAAAACAGGCTGTGGGGATGGCTGCAGCAATGGATATGTCTAGCACAGATCTTCATCAGTCTTAAAAATCACCATAAACTGGGACAGTGCTTTAAAGTATCATCTGTGTTTGCCCTCTTTTGCCCTTTGCTAGGTATCTGGTTGGTTTTTGTGTGTGGGGGGGTTTGTTGTTGTTGGTTTGGTGTTTTTTGTTTGGTTGGTTGGTTGGTTTTGCTGCCGTCGGAAGCAGAAGACTTTGCTGTCATCCCAAATTGATTGCTCTTATGTTCTTCTGAACACACATGGAGCCATCCTAGCTCAGTTTCTTCATCTGCAAAACATGAAATGTTACAACAGTAGATAAATATCTTCAGTACCTCCTTCAAGATGAAGGTAGCTAAGCAGTATCTTTTTTTTTCTGACATAATTATTTATTACATTTGAAATTTGTCCATGTTGAACTGAACACTCTCAAGACAGAAAGCCCCTGGGCAAGGGACAGTGTGGGACTGCAATTATTACTGTGTCACTTGCAATATGTTCTTAGCACTGACCACTAAACCTGTCAGTGCTGAGAGTTATACCCAGGTGCTGTAAGAGGAGAGAAAGTCATTAAGACTGATCTGATTTATGCCTATTAACATAAATGCCATAATTTTCTTTTTATTTTCTTCTTCTTCTCCACTGCCTCTTCTCAATTAATAAAATAAATGTAATCAAGGTACAGAAAAAAGCCAGGACATAGTTTTTATAGATCATCTCTTCAGTATTAGTTCAGTGACACTAATTTCCAGCCTAGAACATTGTGTTCACAGATTGAGGAACATGAGTATGAGAGCAGAGAGCTTTTTTTTAACCTTAATATTTGTTCCTTTGAGGAAACTGTACAATGAAACCTACAGAGTATGGCTGTGTGATTGTTAACTCCCCTCCTGGGTTATTCTGCCTTTAGAATTAGGAGAGTTGCTGCTGGGTGTGGGTAATAAATACGAGTGTGGATTAAAGAAGTGAGGCAGAAGGCAATTTCTAAAGGTAGTGTGTTAGTTTGTGCTTCCCCCAAGAAGTATTCCCCCCCCCCGAATATGTAATTCTGTAGATATTGAAATGGCTGAATGTGTCAACAAGCACAATCCATCTGAATTGTGTAGTCTTGCATCTGAGAAAGAACAACTCTGTGAACCAGCCGAGGTTGGGAACTAACATGTTGGAGAGCAGCACTGTGGAGAGGGACCTGGGAGTCTCAGTGGAGAGAAGGATGCCTATGAGCCAGCAGTGTGCCCTTGTGGCCAAGAAGGCCAATGGCATCCTGGGGTATGTTAGGAGTGGTCAGTAGGTCAAGAGATGTTCTCCTCCCCCTCTACTCTGCCCTGGTGAGGCCACATCTGAAATATTGTGGCCAGTTCTGGGCCCCTCACTTCAAGAAGGACCTGGGGAAACTGCTTGGAAGAATCCCACACAGAGCCAGCAACTGTGCTGAGGGGAGTGGAACATCTCCCTGCTGAGGGAAGGCTGAGGGAGCTGCGGCTCTTTAGCTGGGAGCAGAGGAGCCTGAGGGGTGGCCTCATTCAAGTCAATAGAGATGTGCAGGGCAGTGTCAGGAGGATGAAGCCAGGTTCACCTCCAATGATAGGAGAAGGTGCAACAGGTGCAAACCGGAGCAGAGGAGATTCCAGGGGAACATAAGGAAAAACTTTTTCACTGTGAGTGTGCTGGAGCCCTTGAGCAGACTGCCCTGAGAGGTTGTGGAGTCTCCTCTGGAGACATTCAGAACCTGCCTGGATAAGTTCTTGTGTGACCTGCTCTAGGTGACTCTGCTCTGACAGGAGGGTTGGACTGGATGATCTTTTGACATCTGTTTCAACCCCTAACGTTCTGTGATTCTGTGAATTAAAGTACATTGTTAGGCTTCTCTGGCACTCCAAATAGTTTTGCCTCTATCCAAAATACTCCACCATCTCCATGCTCCATCCCTCAGAGGAAGCATTTCCTGACCAGAGGCACAAGGTTGTCTACCTCTGACTTTTAACTTGTCTGGAATAACAACAGAGAGGGGAGATTGATCTCTCTGCTTGTGGGCAGAAGTGAGCTCATCCTGCAAGTCAGTGCTCTCTGGTTTCAGGGCTACTGACAGCTGTGAGTGGAGGTGCCCAGGCATGGTTTAAAGTGCCCTTCCTTTCAGCAAGGAGGTGAAGTTTAAATCACTGCACAACCTGTAAGGATAGAGATAGTGGTTGTTGTATGGTTGCAAAATAACAGATAGGTACTATGCATTGCCTTGCTTTGGAGAGAACCTAATTCCCCTGCAGCACTGGGCTTTGCCTTCTCCAGAAGGGTCTTGCGTGATGCTAGACAGAAAGTTGAACTGCCCAGCTTTCACCCCTGCCAAACTTGCCTGGGACAGCTCTTCTCTCTTTTTAGCTGTTTGAAAGCAGTTTTGGTTTCCAGCCTAATTCCTGACTATACTGACAGCTTTGAACTGGAGTCAAGAGTCTCCATTCTGTCTTTGAGACATGCAAGACTTTTCCTGCTCCATCTCTGCCTCCTTTTTTTTCATAACTCCAGGAGATGCTGAGACCAGATTTGAGTCATGCTTTTTTTGGCCTTATTTGCAAGCTTGATTTTAACTTTGGTTTTGCACTGCCCACATGATTCATGTGGAGAGAAGCTCATCTTTATGAGATGGACCCCTGTTAGGGGCTATGCTTCAAGGGAAATAATCACTTGTTTATATCCCCTCCTCCTGTACTCATTTACTGGTGATTTTCATCCAGCAGGTTTCTATAGACAGAAAATGTTGATTTGCTCAGGAAATCAGGTCTCTCTACCTGAGAGCTGGCTGTTAGCACCAAGTGCTGATCATAGCTGTGGCTGATAAAATGCTGAAATGCAGGACCTTATTGTCTCAGACGGTGGGTTAGGTGACACCAACCAAACCTGGAGACTATTCAATTAGATCTAGTCTGGAAAGTGCCAATTTATGCCAATTTGTGAACCAGGCAGTTAGAAGCTGGAATCCAAATTAAGCACCCGCACATCCAACAAGTGATAGGATGAGAGGAGATGGCCTCAGGTTTCACCAGGGGAGGTTTAGGTTGGATATGAGAAGAAACTTCTTCACTGAAAGAGTTCTCAAATAGTGGAGCAGGCTCCCCAGGGAGATGATTGAATTGCTGTCCCTGGAGGTGTCTAAAGAAGCAGAGATGCGGTGCTGAGGTGCAGTGCTCCACTGATTCTGGTGAGAGATGCTCACCAGAACTGGTAGAGTTAGAGGATTGTTGGGCTCCATGATCTTAAAGGTCTTTACCAACCAAAATGATGCTGTGATTGTCTCTCAGGGTGAGGTTAGTCACTTGAAGCTTGATCACAACTCACGGAGGACATGGTACGGGTTGAAGTCCAGAAGCTTTATTAGCCCAAAGGGGAATTTGTCTGATCTCATGACTGATGTCTTTCTACCTTCAAAGCTAATGGTGGCAAATGCTTTTCAGAGAAAACCCAGCCTTTTTCTGGTGCTATGATCTTGTTCTGGTGGTGTGCATCTGCCCACTCTCCCACTCCCCTCCTACACACCGTTTGTGGCAGCAGCACCCTCAATTCTGGTTTTTCTTGTACAGCAGCCTCACAATAAATTTTCTGTGTTTGGGGGGAAGTTGCTCAGTCTCCATTTTTACTGAACAGATCTTAAAAATGTAATCCTCGTGCTGATGTCTGCAGAGGAATTTCTTTTTTGTGAAGATCTGCATAGGCAGGGCAATGCCAAGCCATTTTCTACTTCCATAAGGAAAATCTTTCTCTGAACACTTCTTTCCTGCAAGGACGTTAGCTGTGTCAAGTATTAAGTGACACACATTTTATGTTCTTCTCCCCAGATTGGATATGTTCTTTCAAAAATAATCTATTGAAAGTGAAAAGTGACTTTTTTTTGCCTATTAAATGTATTCTTATTTTGTCCACATGATGATGAAAGAGTTTTATGTCTCTTTGCGGTTAGGGAGAAAATGTTTATGGGACATAATAGTGATCTCATAGGACTGATCTGAAGCTCTTCTCCAGTGATCTTCTAAAGAATGTTTGCTGTTTCATGTTTGTTTGTCTTCTTTGGCACCAGTTGTTCAAGTGTCTTACTCTCTTCTTCTCTCATGTAGCATGGGTTACAAAGTACATCCTGTCTCTTGCAGCTTTCTCCAGGCGTAAACTTTTAGATGAGTTTTCTGAAAGAATACTTATTTCAGAGTGAGCTGATGATCCTGCATGTACCAATCAGCAAAAGATGACAAATTGTTTAATAACCACAACTCCTATAAACCCTCCTGTGTCTCAAACCCTACTTTGTGCATTATGTGTCAGAATTGAAGAATTTAGTGACTTAAGGAGACCTTGAACTGGGATTTTTAAGTGTGGTGACCTGTGATTTGATCTCATTTTCAAATTTCCTCCTTAAGATCCCACAAAAAGGTCAGGAAGATGAATAATTGCCACTGTCTAAGGGAAGCAGAGTTCTAGATCCCCAGGTGTTCATTTCTGGTTAACAAGTGATGCTACCTCTGTGGTTTGTATGACATTAAGAATGCAGGACAGGCTTCAATCCTATTAAAGAATCAAATTTTCTGCTGGATTTTATCCCTTTAGCTGCCTCTACCTGTCTCACTTTGGTGGTGGCTATTGCTGCAGCTACTGCTTGTGCTGTAGCCATCATTTTGTGTAGCCTACTTTCTCACAAATGGGAGCAACTGTGAGAAAATCAGCCTGTATGTTCAGAGGAGCCTGAAGAGGATTGGCTGGCACTCTACCCTGCTTCTTCTGATGTCTTCTTCCACCACAGAAACACAGTTTTGATGGAACGCACAGGTTGCTGGCTCAAACACAAAATAGATGCCCAGTTTTAAAGACGGCTTTGTAGTGCTTTGCAGTTTACCTATACAAGTACTTGGAAAATCTCAAAGTGAAATCCCAGAGTAAAGGCACAAGCTCTCGACAGTGGTCGTAAAAAGTGGTCTTGGTCTGTGTGAGCTGGAAATAACCAAGTTCTGTGAGGTCAGGATTATTCCTGGCCACGTGAAGAGCTCATGGGTCTTCTGTTACTGATTCCAGGGTGCTGTGCTGCAGTGAAAGCTGTGGTGCTGTGTTACCTGAAACCCAGGGTGCTTGGATTTAGTGGCTGTTCAGTCTCATTGAGTCTGGAGTCAAGCAACATGCTGCAGAGGGAAATCTGGCTAAGAGAATTGTTTCTCTGGTGTGATCTCTAGATATGTTGCTGAGCTCCCATATCCCTGCTTCTCCAGGGTGGCTAAGCCATGGATGCAAACATCTCTGCTGCATCAGGATGTCACAGTCCTCCTCTCCCTCAGGACCTGCCTGGCAGAGGCCTAATGCATGGTGTTGAAGGATGTTGAAATGTGATCAGCTGCCTGCCAGGGACTAATGCAAAGGCTCTTTGTACCTACAGGTGTCCTATTTTGATGAATAAATGCTTGCCATTAATTGTGATAACAGTTACCCAGGGAGGCGGGAGAAGAGCTTTGATGTGCCAGTTTTAGGAGGGGTATAAGCAATGAGGGAATGACAGACCCATCTGTCTCTGATATTAGCACTATAAATTAATGCCCCAAACCCTACTGATATCTGAGTGGGGAGGAGAAGGGGGAGACTAATTAACAGCGCATTGTCTCTGTCTTTTTTGGTCTCTATTGGTCCACGGCTGTAATTATTCTCCACCTTCAACACAGGGCTTCTTAAGTTGTCTTAGGCAGCGTCTGAAGGCAGCTTTTTGGCATGGAATGCTAATGAGCAGCACACGCAGGGGTATTATTTTTACCTCGGTGGAGCAGAGCAGGGCAGGCTGAGCCCAGACTACGCAGGCAGTGTGTTCCCCTCGCTGCGTCCCCTCCTCGCTGCCTTTGGTTCGCTGCTTCCTGCAGCCCTCCTGATGCAGCCTCACGTGGCTGCATAAAGGCACAATGAGGGCTCGACTGTTGCAAAGCGGTTTCCAGGCGGCTCCCCATGCTGCCCGCAGGTGAGCAGCCTGAGCCCGGTCTCTGAGTCCAGCAGTTTCTGCTTCCCTATCCACCGGCTCAGCAGAGAGGGTGAGGAGGAAGAGCAGGCGAGCGCACGCCGGGCTTCCAGCGCAGGCGGTCGCAGCAGCGAGTCAGTAAGTCAGACTGCACCATTTTCTTCTCGCCCTGCATCAGGGCGATGTGAAAAGCTGAACGGAGCTGCTCCCGCCCCCTCCCACCGGTGATGCTGAAGTGGAGCCTTCCTCCCAGTCAGAAGACGCAGCCTCTCTGGAGGAATCCCAAAAGACCTCTCCAGTTTGGTGATGTGTGTTTAAAGGCCGATTTTTCTTTATTATTATCATTTCCACTCCCCTGCTAAGTCTGAAGCTCATCTTCACTGGCAGCCGCAGCCAAGCCGAAGCGGTTTCATGCTGCTAGCAGATAGACGCTGCTCTCTGGCTGTGTGTGCCTGGCTGCCAGCACTTTCCACATTGCCTGCGTGGACGTGGCTAATGCTCCCGAGCAATGGGTGCTGCAGTGGCTGGAGCAGAGCTGTGACCTTTTCTGGGGTGCTGGAGGAGGAAGAGTGGATTACATCGTGAAGTTCTGGCCCACAGCCAGTGCCCTTGCGGAAAAAAAATAAATCACCTGGATACCCTCGTGTGGTGGAAGCAGCTCCCTTGGAGCTGGTGTCTTCCCCTCCACCATGGCTCACGCAGCTGCTTCCATTAAAAAAGTTCGAGAGTCTGAACTCGAAGAGAGGGAGAGGAACCTTGAGAAGGAGAGGAAAAGGCAGCGGAAAATCTCTAGGGCCGATCGGAAACGCAAGGTATGAGGGGAAAACCCAGCCCCCTTCTCCCTGTCTCCCTGCTCCCCCTCTCTATCTGCAGCACTTCGCAGGTGTTCATCCCCTTCATTTTCCTAACCTTTCATATGCTATTTCCCATTTGCATCCTTTCTCATCCTCTCAGAGCCCTGCTGTGGGCTGAACCCGGTTGCAGTGAGATTTAAGTGCTGCCAGTCATGGCAGTCCACAGCCACCCAGGGACCACCTAAATAAAGAGAGCCATGGGCACACCAGTAATGCCACCTTCCTTTCATTCCCAGGAGGGCTGGAGATGGGTGTCACCGCTCAGCAGCCAGGCATTTCAAGAAGTTGTCAGGGAGGGAGGTGGCTACGTTGGTGCTTTACAGCACGAAGATACAGCATTTCTGTACTTCGGAGCAGCATTTTCTCCCCATTTCCCATTTTTTTACGCCCAGTTTTCCCCGTCACCAGCAATGTTAAATGCTGCATGTGAGACCTGTGGTGGTGCTGGGCGTATCAGCTGGGGGTTTTGCAGGGAGGTGTCAGCAGCTGATGCTGGGCTGGCAGCTGTGAGTCACTGTACAGACACTGCACACTGCAGGTGGATTTTTCTAGCCAGGGCCTGAACACAAGTCTGCAATCTGTTGGGTTTCTGCGTCTGCTGCTGGAAGCAATCTCAGATTCTGCTAAGGCATATCTGTGTAGACAGTTCAGTTTGGGGGGGGGGTTTCTCTTAATTTATAATTAACTATTTTTTCTTCTGTGGTAGAAATAGGGAATGACACCTCTGATTGCCTTGGGGAAAAAAATAATAATAATTAAAAAAATAAAAGTAGGGGTGATTTCTTTGCCAGCTCACTTTATACTTTCCAAGGACAATACACAACGGTGGAGAAAATGTCAAAAGCCCTGAAGCTTCTGTGAAGGTTGGCTTTAGGACTCTGTTAGATTGGGAGTGCCTGTGCTAATGGTTCCTTGTTGCAGTTGGTTTTCTCCCATCTCTGGAATCTCCAGATTGTGGTATGCATTAACTCATTCACTGTCACCATGTTTTGATCCAGTCTTTATAAATTACTTCTGGAATGGATGATATGAAGAAGTATAGTCTGTCCTTTTATTTCCTTTCTGCTACATTGCCTGTAAACACAGATCTTTCTGTGAAAAGGAAAAGGATAGAATCCAGCAATGCGAGGCTTCAATTTACAGCTCCTTCTGGTGAATCTCTAGGATCCAGGAGCCATCTGCTCTCTTGGCATACCTGGGAATGTTGCATTCACTTCACATTCAATCATGTATTTCCATCTTCTGGACTGTGTGACTTAAATCACCAAGTCTATTTGGTAGCTGTGGGACCTTGGGTTATACTCTCTGACTTTAGAAGGCTCTCTTTGCAGAGTTCATTAGGTTGTGTGAGGATTCTCTGTCCCAACAGGAATGTCATTTCCAGCGCATGCAGTGTGGGGATGCTGGGGGCAGATTGTGATTACTCTCCTAATCCCCTAAGTGGGACACTGCAGCAGAAGGTAGTTTTTGTGATTACATTTTTGATTGTGGAGTTCTCTGCAGACCAACCTTTTTTAAACATGTATTTCATGTCTGGGGCTCCTTGCTGGAGGAGAGGATCTTCTTTCATGTTTGCCCAGCACCCATCTTAATTACTTCATGATAGCGTGTGTTGTTTTTCCTGATATTCACATATCTTGTTGCATCCCTGTGTGTGATTCAGATGTGTATTCTGCTTTAATTAGAGCTGGGCAGAATTAATACTGCCCCTTCTGCCATCCCTTTACCCAGAGCACTGCATATCCCTGTCTGCAAGCAGACAGGCTCAGGCTGCATCCCTGTTAGTAATCATGAGTGGTGATGCAGGCTCCTAATCTGCTTTTCAGCTCTGGGAAACACCCATAGGCTTTGCTGAGGAAACATGGAGAACACCTTAACGTTGTCTGTGTTTCTTCCTTTTTAATATTCAGCCACAGCCCTCACTCCTCTCTGCCTTTGACTGCGGCTGTACCTTGCTGTTACATAAACAAGTGCCTGGCTGCACCCTAAACTTGCCTTCAGACAGGGCTGGGTGTGGGCTGGACTGAGCTGGGCATCCTCCCTCTCCCTCCTTCTGCAGGAGACATACAGCAGCACCGATCTGACTTTGTTTATGTTTGTGTGTGTATGTGCTCCTAGTGTGGAGAAGGTTGGATATAGGACTATGGATACAGGCACACATGTTTTATGTATGTTACATACAGTATTTGCATTTATTCATCAATTCCAGTGAGATAAATGTATCTGTGAGATATGACACTTAAATTGCTAAAAAAAAAAAAAAAAAAGTTGTTCTGCAGTGAAATGGTGAGCCTCAGTGATCTTAAAGGGCTTTTCCAACCAAAAGGATTCTGTGATTCTATGAAATGTGACTGCCTCCCAGCAGGTGCAGATCCCCCTCAGTTGTTGACTTCCTAGGAAGGTGGAGGCTGGGAACACAGTTTGTGTTCCCAGGAGGGACACAATCTAAGTGAACATTGATTGTGCTTAAACCCCTTCAATTCCTTTGGGAAATGTGGTCCCAGCTTTGTGATTTATTTAAAAGCTGTTGCATCGGAGCAAGTGGATTTTGAGGACAACAGAGATCCATTTTGTTGTAGGAACTACAGTGAGAGGGGGGACATGCTAATGCAAGGTGTCATGAACTGTCTTCTCGAGCCCTCCTTTGGATCTATGCCATATACCAATGCGTGCTGTACGCACAGAGAACTGGTTTGGCCTTGGGATGGAGCTTTTCCTCTGACCCTGGAACATCCTGATTATGCAAAAGAGGATAATGAAGGACTATGACTTTAGCTCTTCCACTCTGCCAGCATGTTGGGCATCTGTTAGTACTATCCTGTGCTTCTCCTGGCTTCCTGAGGTGCTCCAGGATGTGGGATCTTGGTGGCTTTGCCTCTTCTCTGGAGTATTTTGCTTAATGATGTTTTGCAGGGTGATCATCATCTGTCTTGATAGCAGCATTGCAACCCATGCTGTGCTTCTCAGGCGTGTTGGGTGAACCAGAATGTTCTTAAATGTCATCATGTCTGCTGCTTGACACAGCTCTGGACAGTAACAACTCCTCGGCCATTAGCAGAGCTGGGAAAAGGGCCAGTGTCAGCAGCATTTGTGCTCAGATAGTGTCTTTGCAGTCCCTAGATATTTGTAGTTTTAAAAGACAAACAGAAGTAGTCCACAACTGGAAAAAGCGTTTGCAGGCTGAAGGGAGATTCCAAGACCCTTTTCTGCATTCTCTCTCTGAGATTGACCTGGTTGATTTCTAAAACAAATTGGCAAGACTCAGCTCTGCTGATCTTGCACTCAAGACAGGACATTTTCACCTTTATGCACACAATGTTTTCTTGCAGTGATGCAGATACATATGTGCAAACACACACACCCCCGCCCCCCCCCAGCAATGTCGAGAAGTCCAGGAAAGCA
>VWYK01117001.1:12035-38690 GCA_013399775.1 Semnornis frantzii | reverse complement strand
AGCCAGGTGCTAACACAGGAGGTCAGTAGCTTAAAATAGGGAGATTTTATTGCCATTTAGGCGTGGCTAATTCCAGTACAGCTAAATTCAGGATAGGTGAGGCCCAGTCTCCCTGTGTCTTTTGAGACAGCTGGCTGTGGCTCAGTTTTTGCAGAGTGAGGTAAGGGAAGGGGTGCAATTAGGCCATGGTCACTCACTGAGTCAGCAGCAAAGCTGGAATTACAGCCTTGGGATCCAGCTTCCTAGCCCCTGGCAGTGTGTAACACATGCTTGCTTTTCTCTGTATAATGTGCTTTTCAAAGCAGACAGAGCCTCCTGTATTTACCTGTGACAAGTGTTTAAAGATAGTAGAAAATCCACAAAAAATAAACCCCCAACCTGAAAAAGCTGTTATGGAAAACTGATTTTTTTAAAAACAGTTTTTGATGGTAAACTGATGCCTGTTACCTTAATCCTGAGGACAGAGTTTGATCTCTGGGCTCTGCTAGCAGCAAATGGGTATTTAGTATTTACATACACAGTGGGGGAAAAAAAAAAAAAAGTTGTTTTTTAAAACTTTTGTACCTTTCTAAGGGTTAACTTCATGAGTTCAATATCCTCCAGTGTGAAATATCCCACAGCATCTTGACTGTTCGCCACTGCTCACCAAAAGAGTTTGGGAAACAATTGCAGCTCAGTGAATTTTTCCTTCACTTAACACCCTAAGAACTGTGAGAGTTCACACAAGCTGTGGCTGGTGGGCCATATCTACATGAAGATAAGGATAGGAGAAAGAGAGAGCTGCTGGAGCTGCTGCCATCAGCAGAATTCAGGTGTGTGTGTGTAAGAGTCAGTGCTCAGTAAATGGCTTCCATTGTGTAGCTGCAGAAGACAGAGACTGGTTTTGCTTTGCCTTCCTCCAGCAACAGGCCTTTGCTGCATTACCATCTCCCTTTTCGCAAGCTAACTATCAGGAAGAAATCTCATGTTACAAAATTTACAAAGCAAAGGATGTTATTTTTGTCTGGGAACTGGGTGGAAAACCCCATTTGGAATTTCAACATACCTTCAGGACTGGAAGTGGGTGTTTGTCATATGCTACATGGGCTCTGAGCTGAGGCTCATAGCCACAAAGTTCTTCCCTCTGGAAAGGAGCAAAGCTTCAGTGGGGAAGGGAGGACATGAAGGACTTAATGAGTGCTTGGGAATGCCAGAAAAAGGTGTCCCAAAGGGGAAGTCTCATGGAGGTCTAGTTCATGACTCTTGGTTCTTGGATACCAGTGTCTCAACTGGTGTGAATGTGCTGCAGGGCCAGTATAGTTTGTACTGGTTTGACGAGAGAGAGAAAACCTCCCACTGCATAACCTCTGTATACTTGAGGCTTTCAAGGTTTCTTGCAGCTCTAAACTACTGGTTTTTGCTGTAGCACTGAACAGATCTCATCTGCTCATTGGTGCTCATGGTGCGTTCGTTGCCTTGGCAAACATCTTTGTGATTCACTAGGATTTCTAGATGTTTCAAATGCCTCTTCAGCCATGGGAAAAAGCCCTCTTTTTGCTGTTTTGTAACCGAGTGTTTGCGTAGGTGGTGCCTATTCCTGATGCCCTTTGAGCACTTCAGTAGCTCAAGCCTCTCTTTCCATTATGTAGCTATTTCTTGGCATGGAACTTATACCCTGCTGTTGGCTTCCTTGTGAAATGGGGCTGCTTCTGTTGACACTGCATTTCAGGGTAGATTGGTGTTTGCTGTTTCAGTCTCTCGATGTCCTGTCTGAGGGGCGACAGGCATGTGACTGCAGCACTGCTGAAGCTTGCATGTGCTCAGCTGTGCAGGCACTCTCATGGTGTTTAATGTGCATGAACTGTTCAGGGTGTCTTTCTCAGAGCAGTTAGCTACTAAGCTCTCTCTGGGTTTAATCTAACCTGAGTGGGGCTCTGAAATGATGGCTTGTGAAGCTCTGCTCACCTTCCTGCAGGTGCAGAATGTTACCATGGTGCCAAGTGTCGTTATTTCTCTGAGAGACTTTGGCACCACTTGCCATAGTTAAACTGGGCACAAATACACAGACTTCTGAAACAAAGCAAGACAGAGGCTGTAGTAAAGAGCAATGATCTCCAGTTCCCTCACTATTCATGGGAAAGAAGTGATCTCCACTTTGCCCCCCTTTATATTGCTGTCCAACTGTACCACGAGTTATAGCTGGTTTTCAGATTTAATTACCTTGGTGATTTTTGAAAGACAAGATTTATTTGGTCTTAATAAGTCGCATGTAGGCAGTATTTCTAAACACAGATCACTTTGGTGTCTTGAGTAAATATGGCTCTTCACAGCTTTAAATTGAATTGACTCCACCAATTGACTCTGTAAATTTATCAAGAGTGCATCCTTTAGGATTCACTAGAGCCACAGGTGATTAAAAAAATCAGAGAACACTGAAGGGAACTGGTAAAGTTCAGTTTTGGTTTTGCTTGCTTCCCATAAAACGTCTTGTTCTGTCCTTCAAACTGGTGACATTTGCTGTGCCACTGGAAGAATTATTGCATTGTGTTTGGGCAGGTCTGTGGTAAGCAATTAAAACAAAAATAGTTCAAAGGAACATTTTCCAAATGGAGGTCAAGAGCTAAGAAGTAATGTAGATGTCAGATGTTAAACTGTGACACGTCAAGCTTCTAGGCGTTTGGCTTCTGTGATTTAGTCCCTCAGGCTTTTCCACTGAACTCCTGGGGAAAGTTTGGCACCTGAAGTGACAGTGGCATGGGAGCTTTGAGAGATCATACCTTAATGGCCAGATCTGGAGCTGTGCCCTGGGCTACATTGTTGCCAGCATATAGCACATGCAGAGTGTGGAAGCAAGGAGCATGTCCCCAAGCTGTACGGCGGAATTGTTGCCGTTCAGGCAATGGTTCTTTCCTTGGGATGGTGGGAAAGATGGAGACCTGGGAGGACAGCCCCACTGGAAACATCATGGACTGCAGCTGCCCTGTGACAGAAATTGCTTTCCAGCATTTTCTTTGCAACACTCTTATTAATATTGTTTCAGAATCTAACCATATGTGGGTTTATGTATTTCTCGTTCAGCTATCTATTTGAATTTCTTCTTGTTCACTGCATGTTGTGAAGATGGAAAGAAGCATTCAATGTGCAATGTCTGATATTTAACTCCTGCATGATGACTTTAAAGCTGTTTTAAAGCTACTTTAGTGTTAAGGCCTTATAAGTGAGTTATAAGGTGGTACTCAGCACTGGTTAGGCCACACCTTGAGTGCTGTGTCCGCTTCTGGGCCGCTCAGTTCGAGAGAGATGTTGAGGTACTGGAATGTGCCCAGAGAAGGGCACCAAGGCTGGTGAGGGGCCTGGAGCACAGCCCTATGAGCAGAGGCTGAGGGAGCTGGGGGTGTGCAGCCTGCAGAAGAGGAGGCTCAGGACAGACCTCATTGCTCTCTACAGCTACCTGAAAAGAAGTTGTAGCCAGGTGGGGTTGGGCTCTTCTGCTAGGCAACCAGCAACAGAACAAGGGGACACAGTCTCAAGCTGTGCCAGGGGAGGTCTAGGCTGGATGTTAGGAGGAAGTTGTTGCCAGAGAGAGTGATTGGCATTGGAATGGGCTGCCCAGGGAGGTGGCGGAGTCACCGTCCCTGGAGGTGCTCAAGCAAAGCCTGGATGGGGCACTTAGTGCCATGGTCTGGTTGATTGGATAGGGCTGGGTGCTAGGTTGGGCTGGATGAGCTTGGAGGGCTCTTCCAACCTGCCTGATTCTGTGACTCTATGACTTCAAACCCAAAATATAAATTTAGGAAATGGTCTTCCTTGGTCATAGTAAAGCCTCTGTGAAGAACAGAACTAAGCAAAGCATGGAGCTGCTATCAGTAATTAAGGATTTTATTGACCAATGTAACAGAAAATTTTCTCATTAAAATATTTTTCCATCCTCGTTTCCAGTCAAGATACAGACCCTGTCCCAAAGCGGGGACCTGCATTTGCCTTTATATAAGGAAAGATGTGATGTCAGAGAGAGTTGTCAGTTGTAGGTCAACAACATCAGCCCAGGAGCAGTTTTTGAAGTGTGATCTTTTATGCCTTTGATCTCTTCTTGTCCTAACAAAATGGTGTTTTAAGTTCCTGAAGCTACTTTTCATTTTTAAGAGGTTTTCTGCATTTTTTGTGAACTTGTCAGCAGTTTTAGAGACTCATAGTCTCTAAATCAGTCAGGGTTGGAAGGGACCACAAGGATCATCTAATTCCAACTCCCCTGCCATGGGCAGGGACACTCTACCCTGGATCAGGCTGGCCACAGCCTCATCCAGCCTGACCTTAAACATCTCCAGGGATGAGGCTTCCACCACCTCCCTGAGCAAACCATTGCAGGCTCTCACCACCCTCATGGTGAAGTACTTCTTCCTAACATCCAGTCTGAATCTACCCTTATCTAGTTTTGTTCCATTCCCCCCAGTCCTATCACTACCTGACAACCTAAAAAGTCCCCCCCCAAACTTAATTTTTTTTCTTCCTCAGAATGGTGACAAAATACTACAACTGATAGCAGAAGGAAATTCCATACTTTCTTAAATTGACTCTCTGCACTCACAGAGTACCTTCTGTGGGAATTTTTGGGAATGCAGGTGTTACTTTAGGATCTTTAAAATTTATTTCCTCTTCCCAGCCTTGATTCCAAGCAATTGCTTTTGTGGGCATCGGTCTGTGGAGTTGTCTGAGGCTAAGCAGAAGCAGCTATTTCACACTATTATGCAATTATGTGCAGTGTTAGAGCCTATAATATGAACTCCTGCAATCTGACAAATGCAAGTAGGTGACTTTCAGATAGCCCAGAGAGTTGGGACTCTAGCAGGTGATAACAAGTTGACACTGCTCAAGGCCTGTCTTGGTAATTATCTATAAAAGTCCTGAGTATTGCAAATAGATTTAGTGTTCTGCTGGTAGCTTTTCAGGGGTTGCTTCAAACCGTGTTAACACTCCTTCCTGTACTAAGACCTTCCACATACAGATCAATACAGAATAACTGCTGTCTCTCTTTTGAAAGGTGACTGGAAACAAAGGCTGCGATTAAAAACAATTAAGAAATTACCATATCTTTGTTTATGCTACTGAAGAGTTTAGATTTGGAACCTCCTGAGGGCAGAGGTGTTTATTAGCTGCTTAGGATTTTGGAAAAGAGACAGGTTTAGGGGACTGAGCCTCAGTGGGTTTCAGAGTACACAACTGGGAATTCTGCTGCTTAAGGTCAGCTTCTCATCCACTAGCAAAATTCCCACCGTAGGTGGAGGAGGATGCTGTTGTTGACTCTCTTCCCTTTCTGGTGAAGAGAGACTAAGAAAGAACCAGGGGAAGGGAAGTGTGCTGGAAAAGTCCATTGAGACTGATTGTCTACAGAAGAGATGGAGGCATCAGGTAATGAAAAACTGGCAGTGTTTCATATTTAGAAAATGTGAATGTGAAGCTGTCACTGTCTGTGGCCTGAGGAAGGCTGTGGAAGGATTTCTTTCTTTCTGATAATCTAGATCTGCGTTCTTTTTTACCTCTGCATGTAAACTAAAGCCAGTCTTGGGAGCCAGTGCTCACCAAAAATGGCTGTAGCTATTTCCCCAGGCTGACTGGAAATTATTTCAACCTACAGAGCCATAATTCCAGGCCTTTTTAGGGCATTTTAGGTTTAATAATTTAAACTTATTTTAAATTATTTACTCTTTCTGGCTTGTGCTGTGCCAGGATGTCTAACGAAGACATGTCACTGCTCAAAACCACTGAAGCTGACAAGGCAACAGGAGACCTGAGCAGATACAAGCTGGTTAGTGCCTCGCTGCTCATGCCATGATTTAGTCAGGACCTTGTTGAGCCTTCTTACTCCCCTGCTTTTTTTTTGGTGGTGTTGTTAAAGGCATCATTGCAGCAGCAAGGATGGAGATTAAATGCACCAGATTCATAGTATTGTCACAAGAGGAGGCAGTACTTAAGATGCAGTGAAGAGCAGAATTTCATCCTCCTGTCAGCTAGTGGGCATTAGCTATGCTCAGCAAATACTTGCCATTTTTGCTGATGAAATGTGGTGCTGGACATCAGAGCTGCCAGGAGAAAAAAAAAAAAAAAAATGTTGCTGTCCCCCACATTTCCAGACCAGATAGAGTTAAGTCGGGCAGCAGTTGTAGGTTCTCTCTGCTTTAGCCTCCATGCAGGGTCTCCACAGATTTAGTGTGGGTTTAATCAGTTTGGTAGCTGTTGGAAGGAGGTTATTGAAATAAGACTGTTGCCTTGTCTCATTATAAGACTTACAGTCTTGCACCAAATATAAAAAAAAACCCAGACCAACAAACACACACACACACAAAAGAACAAAACAGTAGTTTTCCACATATCTCTTTTTGTGTTGCTCATGGAAAACATTATGGGTAGATGCATTCTGAAAGTGGTTTGGTACAATGATGTGACTGCAGGAGAAATTCAGTGAAATGTAAACCACTGATGGGAGCCTTGTGTCAACCTGCCAAGCTGCTGTGTGCAAAGCAGGCCTGACTCTAGTGATTACAGAATGATTTTGCAAAATGGCATTTGTGGGAGACAAAAAAAAAGTTAATTAGATAAAAGAAAAAGAGAGAGAGAAGTTATTGTGACTGGTCAGTGGTGATAACAACTGCTGTAGAGCAGCAACATTTGTTCAGAAGTAATGCATGGAGACTCCATAGCAACTGGATCAAATCTGGACTCTCCTTTAAATGCTGCTGCTGTGTGTTGTGTGAAGCCAGGCTTCACCCACTGCCACCCCTGCTGTCCGTGCTGCCCAGCATGCTTGCCTTTGGCTGCCCAGCCAATGATCACTGCATCAGCATTCTTTGGAGCATGGCAAAAAAAATCCCTGAATCATATTTTATTTCCTTTTCTTGATTCTTACAAGGGCAACACAAAGCTTGCAGCATTTTCTGAAAGGCAGCTAAACCACTCACTCAGCTGCTTCTTGGGTAATAATTTATTTACTAACTTCTCTTTCCTCGGATGCAGGCAATAGCAATGTGTGCTTTAATAGAGCTGTTTTTCTGAAGCACTGCATGGAATTAGCCTGATGAATGATGAGGCCTTGAGAAAGGTTTCCCAAACAAGTGGAATGAGAAATAATTAATAGCTTGCACAGAGCTAGCTCTGCATTGCAGCAGGAGTTTTCCAGGCTGAAGGAAGTACGTGCTTGGCCACCTTCCCTGGATTTCTAAGGAACCCTAGCCTTAAACCTTGATTTTGTAGTTTGTTATCCTGCCTGTGCCTGAGGTGTGGCACTGCTGAAATGAAGTTACAGAAGGAGTGCAGGTGATAGGATACAGGGATTTGCAGGGGTGAGGTGCCAGTACGACTGATGCAGGGCTGCAGGCTCCTGTGGAGCTCTTGAGTTACACCCAGGATTTGTCCCTGCAGCATTTGGGTTTAACTGTTGGTACAGTGCTCTGACCATGTTTGCTCTTAGCAGAGCTTTGGTAACTTCATTAAAATGGAAGAAAGGAAGGAAATTCTCCGAGGGCTGCTTAGGAGGAACCAAGGTATTGCTTCTGCTTGGGAGTTTGGAGGTAGCAGAAAAGGCTGCTGCACTTCGTGTTCTGTTTATCCCTGTTTAGCTGTGCTATAAGTCACCTGGGTGGGTTTAGCAGTATATATTCCTTTATTTTGAAAAACAAATTATCATTCCTTTGTAGCTGTTACAGTACAGCTTTAGTGCCAGTCATTAGTCCAGAAACCTGGAATACAGGAGGCTGGATTTGATACACTTCTAAGGGATCAAACCAGCTTTAATACACAAACTTCATGTTATGGAAATGGAGCACTGGAGGGGAACCAACCTTCCTCTGGGAAAGGCTTTTGAGGTGGACAAGGATAATTTAGATAGGGAACTGTAATTAAAGGTTGTAAAAGGACACTTGGCTTTATAACCATACTGAGTGTAATCCTAACTCATTGAAATCCCTGGAATATTTACTCATGATTTTGAGAGATTGAGGATTTTTTTCCAGCAGATTTCCATCAGGAGATAATTCACCTGATATTACATAACCATCTTAGTTTAAAATGGAAATTGTGGACATTTATTCACTTTCTGTAATGCAGCTCTGTGAAAGAGAGATTATTTATGGTGGGAAATAATGTTAAGCAAATATACTTTGAGGACCACAACGTTCTTTAGATAAGTCTGATGTTCCCTGACCTGTCCTGCTCAGATCGCTGTGATGTTGCCGTGAGGAGAGCTTTGGTATTCTGAAACTATTTTTGAATTTAATCATGTACAAAAGATAATGATTAAAATAATTAGAGAAGCAGAAAGAGCTTGAAAATCTCAAATGGAATTGGAGAGGAATTTCCAAAGGCAGAGGGATAAAAGGAAGGCAGTTTTTCCCCAGCACTCGCAACGTTCCTGTGCCATCAGAGTGTGGTGATGGCTTGGGAGTTACCTGCTCCCCCGCCCCCCACTTTGTAAAATCACCCAGACCAGACTCAGCTGGCTGGAAGTGAGGGACTGAAGCTCTGTTTACAGCTTAGCGCAGTGTACAAGCAGAGATAGACACAATAGACAGGAATAGTTACAGATATAGACAAGTTAAAGGGAATACAGAGACACAATCCCCCTCCCAGAAATCAGAGTCCCCAGGAGGGGTTCCCAACCACCATTCCACCTTCTTCCCACCCCTCTGCCTTACCCCAGGGTCTGCCTTATATGAAAGGTGGGAGGGGCTTTAGAAGCAGAGTGGTTAGTTAGGTTAGCAGAGAGGTCAGCATCTCCCAGAGAGACAGAGATGAGACTCTCCGTCTGTGTTATCTGTGTTTGTGTTCTCGTTCTTATACATCTCAGCAGGCCTATGAGTGAAGCAGACCTCACCATTGTTTGCTTTTCACAGCCTATAATATAAATTTCTCCATTAAAATATTCCAATTAACCTCAAACCAGCACACAGAGTAATGCCTTTTGAAGAACCAGTGTGCTTGCTTCAGTCTTGCCAAGGAGCTGTGGAGCTTCTAACCCATAAATTCTAAATATTTGTCTCTGTTTTTACTTTTGAAAAGAATTTCCAGAACTTGAGATCCTTCCAGTCAATGGTCCTTTATGATTGCTTAGGTAACTCCATTAAGCAGTTCAGAAGTGGCTACCTGGAGCATGGTTTACTGCCTATTTTAGCTTGCAGTCTCCCATTACTTCATAATAGCACATAAGTTAGGAGCGATGGAGTCCCCGCAGTGGCAGGATGGTTGTTCTGGTTGTGTCAGCCCCTCTGATAGTCATACTTTGCACAGACAGAAATGTGATGCACCTTGTGTGCGCTGAGGTTATTGAGACTTATTACAGCTTCTTAAATTGCTATGTAGTCTCTTAAATCTTTAGTCCTTTCTTAATGGAGGTGGCTATTTAAAGGAGCCGTGGAGTTGTCGAAGCATCCAGCTGAGGGAAAACATCTGAGTCATTTCAAAAAAGCAATTAAATTGTGCACAAGCTTTTGTCCCAGTGGCACCCTGTTAAATATCTAGGTCAGGGTGTTGTTTAGCCCTTACAGGAACAGAGTTTGTGCTGTGTAGAGTGAGAGCTTGGCTTTGCAGAGATTTGGAAAAGTTTGCTAAGTGCTCATGGTTATGAAAGGTGAAATACTCTCCACGTGTCTGGAGTGATTGAACACTCCTCCAAAACTGGAGCTGCAGTGGTTTCAGGCAGAGAGGGACTTTTCTTATTTGCCACATTTTCACTCCAAGTCTAAGAGAAAAAAAAAACTCCAAGTAGTTAAGGAACGACCAGTCCAAATTTTAGTTTTTTTTTTACACCTTTCTTTCTTGCATTTTCTCCTATCCTTCTACCTAAAGTATTCTGCATCAGAAAATAAAAGGTTTTCCTCACACTGTGCTAGAACTGGCATGGTTTTCCTTGTGATGCATATATGTCTCATTTTGTACTGTATACCTTATGGAGGGAGCTTAAGAGAATGGGGGGAAAAATCTCTGATTTATTACCTGCTTTTAAAAATAGTGCAGGTGATGAAGAGAGGGGGGAAAAGGGAAAAGCAACAAGCATGTTCTGGAAGCATCCCACATAGAATGGTGATGGCCTCTGCTTGCAGAAGAGCTGAGGATGCCTGAGCATTGATTGAGCAGGCTGTGAGTTGTAGAGGAGCTGGCTGCCAGATCTGCCATGAGGTTTTCCTCCTTTGATTTCTGTCCTTGACAGTCCTTTAGTGCAAGAGGGAGCTGGAGCAGTGACGGAGAGCCGGAGATAAACCTGTCCTGCTGCAGTCCAAAGGCAAAGATCAGGTTGACTTAGTGAGAGCTGGAGCAGGCTTCTAGGGAATGGATAAGAATAGCCAAGTATTCATTGAATCAGACAGCTGCTTCCCATGGATGTGGGGTTGGTATCCTCCTGTAAATGAGTCATCTTTGCAGGCATGATGAAAGAATTTCATTTGTCACACTGAATGCAGTAAGGTTTTGCCTGAGTCTCACATAGGATTTGAGGTCTTGCACTTAATATGCATTTTGCCTGGGCAATGTTTTCTCTTCAAGTATTTCGTTATAGAAAGTGACTTTATTTTAGAGTATCATTGCATAATACATGTATTTATCTGGAAGGGCTGGCTATTGTTTAGCCTGCCATATAAGACACAGGGGTTTTTCTTTCTCTTTTTACTCATTCTGAATAAAAAATGCAAATTAAAGGGGGAATTGTGGCTTGTCTGGTGAAGACCTGATATTGGGGCTATTGGGGCTTTGTTTGTGATTCTCTATCATGACCTCAGGTCTGAACCTGGTTTGTGTTCTTTGTAAGTACCTCTCCTACAAGGACAGGCTGAGGGAGCTGGGGGTGTTCAGCCTGGAGGAGAGAAGGCTCCAGGAAGATCTGATAGCAGCCTGACAGTGTCTGACGGGGACTACAAGAAGGCTGCAGAGGGACTGTTTGCAAAGGCTGGCAGTGACAGGATGAGGGGCAGTGGCTTGAAATGAGAGGAGATTGAGAATGGATGTTAGGAGAAAATTCTTTACCATGAGGGTGCTGAAACGCTGCAACAGGTTTCCCAGGGAGGAAGCTGAGGCCCCATCCCTGGAGATATTCAAGGTGAGGTTGGACAAGGCTCCAAGCTACCTGCACTAATGAAAGATATCCCTGCTGACTGCAGGGAGGTTGGACTGGATGCCCTTTGGAGGGCCTTTCCAACTCAAACCATTCTAGGTTTCTGTAATTCTGTGTATGCAAAATGGAAAGAATTGTACTTACTGTGGTACAATTAATAATACTAAGGCAAGTATTATGGTGATGCTAGAATGCTTATAGTTACTGCTATTAATTCCAGGAGATATTTTGCTTAGAAAAATAGCTGCTTTAGCTGAAACTTGTCAAACAAGGACTTGTCAAAATTCTTAGAAATATTCACATCTGCTCTTTCACTTTGTTGGTGTTGATGTAAACCATTATACTACTGATTTATAGTCATTTATATCTCAGATACAGAACATGTTTTGCTTTTGTTCTGAAAGGCTATCTGGATTGAGTCCCTGAAGGTACAGTTCTCATCAGAAAGAATAAGTTTAGTGCAGTATGCCCCCAAATAGGAAGTTGCTTCTGGTGAGATGGGGATCTTGGTTCCTCCCCTCTATTTTTTTAATTTCTTTATTTATCATAATCTCAGGTAGCAGGGAACTTTATAAAACATAATTCCAACTGTTGTTTTTTTTAGCCAATGTAATACACATTAAGAACCAATTTAGCAATGTTGTTCTTCTGTTGATATGCACTTAGATAAGTCCATAGGACTTCTCTGCTCAGGCTGATTGATTGGAGAAGTGTTGCCATCTGAAAGGAAGGGGAACAGCAGTCAGGTCTGGGTAGGCTGGAGTCTATTTCTGACCCTGCCCATGAACAACTGTACTTACCTAATTGGCAACATAAAATGCCACTTAGATGCACTGGGAAATGACTATGTCTCCCTGTCCCATTTGGTCTTATAAAGATGCTGTCAGGGAGAAATGCTGGAAATCCAGCATTGAGAGAAGACATGGAAGAGGGGAGTGTTTTCTGAAGCCTTGTGACCCATTTTCCATCCTGTCCTTATCTCTGGGCCAAATTTTGGTGTTTGGCCATGAAATCCAAACAAATGAGCTGAAATAGTGACAGAGGAGAGCTGGAGAGAAGTAAGAGAGATGTGAAAAGATGCTCCAGAATGGAAGAGTGCTGGGTTGCATGAGGGATGTTGCTTCAATTGAGTTGTGCTGCCTCCTCTCACTCCAGCCACTTGCAGCCATTTGGAGTTGTGAGAGTTTGTGGTTGTTGCCAAGGGTTTCCTCATTCTTAGGGACACTGTGGGATATAAAGGTTAATTCAGTAACATGATTTATTTGTTAACAATCAAAAATTACAGTTATGGGATAATGGAGAATTTGAAATGCTATGAACACTTCCCTTGGCATGAGACATTTTCATTTAGAAAGAAAAACACAGGCTTTGGGAAAGGTGATTTGTGATTTTTTCTGTTTATTGTTCTGGTTAAATCTCACTATGGGTTTGGGTTTTTTATATGTTCAGGAGGATTTTGTGCATTTTAACTGATACTAAAAGAGCTTACTAGCTCTTTTTAGTAAAAATTAACTTAGTAAAAGTTAGACTTTTCCTAAAATTGGGAGGACCCAGTTGTTCTGGTGGATCCTTCCAGGCTCCGTGTTCCCCTATGTAGTGTATGTTTTCCAAACAAGCCAGATGAGTATTTTTCATCAGATATTAGGATCTATGGAGATACTAGACAGAGAAGGAGGTCACTTCTGTTACAAACCTATTACTTGTAGCAAAATAATCCCTAGAGAAGGAGAAGAATTGTAAAGTATGTTGAACAAGATTATCATAGCATCCGTCTGGTTTATAGAACACCCTTCTGTAGAGGCTGTCACCTTCATCATAGAATCCTAGAATTGTCAAGGATCATCTAGCTTCAACCGCCCTACCATGGCCAGGGACACCTGACACTAGATCAGGTTGCTCAGAGCCCCATCCAGACTGGCCTTAAAAACCTCCAGGGATGGGCCCTCCAGCACCTCCCTGGGCATCCTGTTCCAGTTCCTATCAAACACAGTACTGGCATTTGGCATTTTCTGGCTTTATGAGAGCGATTGTTGTATGAATCCCTTCTGCTAGGTGCTGCTACTGATCTGCAGAGGACCTGTAAAGTTCCTCCTCTGTATTAGTTCAGAATACTGTGATGGTGATTTCTAGAAAGGTGCTGGTTTTTTTTTTTTTTTTTTTGGTGAAAGATATTATTCTGAGTTTGTGTGTACCAGGCTTTGCTAATGCTTCAACCCAAAATCTAACATTTCTTTGATTGTCCCTTTCTTAGGTGGTTATTCCTCATAAGAATGCAAAGTCATTCTTAAAACCTTGGGTATTTTGCTTCCTGTGTAACATCCAGAGCGTATGCAGCAGTCATGTGCATGTCACAGCACTGTGAGTTGTGGATGGCAACTGCAGAAAGTTTTATTGCAGTCTTAGGACTTCCCTGGAAATAAACTTCTTGGTTTTGTCACGGTGCCGCCTTTGGCTCTTGAATTTATGGACACTACTGATCTTGACAGTCCTGAGAGACTACAGTGCACAAAAGCTGGCTTTGTCCCTTTGTCAGTTGTTCATAATCAATCTTGCTCTCACAAATTTGAATGTATTTATCATTCAGAATGACCACAGAGTTTCTGTGCTGCAAGCCTGGTTAGAGATGATACACTTTTCAGCACATCCTTTGCTGTGTCTGATTGTATGGAGTTTGTTGGTTGGGTGTTTTGTGGGGTTTTTTGTGGGTGGCATGCCTAACTTGCTGCTTAACTACGTGAAGATGTGTTTTCAGTCACAAGATCTCAAAATGTATACTTAGAACTGTGTATGTGGCTGCAATAAGGAGAGTTTATTGAGTTACAAAACATACTTACTTGTTTTCCACGCTCTTCTATCCCTCCTTTGGATGATTTATATAAATACAAGGCACAAATTGTTTGCATACAGAAACCACAATTCTTGATTGTACTCTGTTAGAACACTTTTGATGGCAGGGAATTGCCTTTGGAAGACTGTCATCTTTTATTTATCATCTGTTGCAAGCTACTTCAGCGTGGGGAAAGTAAGAATATTAGATAGGAGTGATACAAACCCAAGCTTTCAAATACTGTTTGTTGACATGATTATAGCTTATAACTTTTCATTTCATGACTCACTCTTTCTTCAGAGATTGGTAAGATCAGCCTTTTAGAGTTTAGATGCCTTGTCATCTGCAGTGAAGCCTTATCAAGTCGTTAAAGCCAGAGAACTGGGGCCAGCAGTACTGGATTCTGTTTTGGTTCTTCAAGTAGCTAATGGTGTGGTTAGGTGAGCACATAGCACCACTAACTGTAATATCACAGCATAGAAAACTGATTCTGTTGGATGATTGTAATTAAGTACATTTAGGTCAGGATGTTTTCAACACTGGCACAGAGATACTCTGTGTGTGTGTGTATGTCTGTATATGTGAGCATTGCCTCACACTGGTGTATGGACTGAGGGAATTAGGTTTAATTTGCCTCCAGTGGCACTAGACAGACTTTCATTTTACTCTGGTTTAACCATAAACAGCAATTTACTAAAGCATGAATAGCTTAATGTTCACGATGCAAGTATTTTCTTATGCAGATTAATAGAAATACTTATTATACCAGATGTGTTTAATGGGCCCCCAGATAATAGACAGGCACAGGATGCAAAATAAAAAAGAAACTCAGGAAATGAACTACTCTTGTATACTTAACCTACAGAATTATGTACATCAGCAACCACTGATCATTATGGGAGAGTAAAAGCTAGAGCCAAGAGTACAGTACTAACCAAAAATACGCCATTCTTTGAGGATTCCCTAAGAAGATTTTGTTTTGTTTTTTGTTTACCTCTAGTCTTGGTCTTAATTGGCAGATAAAGAAATGGAAAAAAAGATACTACTTATATGTTACATATATGGGCTTCCAGCCCAGAGAGCCAGTGGCATCCTGGGCTGCATCAAAGCAAGTGTGGCCAGCAGGTCAGGAGTACTGTGTTCAGCTCTGGAGCCCTCAACATAGGAAGGACATGGAGTGGGTCCAGAGGAGGGCCACAAAAATGATCAGGGGGCTGGAGCAGCTCTGCTACGAGGACAGGCTGAGGGAGCTGGGGGTGTTCAACCTGGAGAAGAGGAGGCTCTAGGAAGACCTAATAGCAGCCTGCCAAGACCTGAAGGGGTTACAAGAAGGCTGCAGAGGGACTGTTTGCAAAGAGCTGCTGTGATAGGACAAGGGCAATGGTTTGAAATGAGAGCAGAATTAGATGGGATATTAGGAACAAATTCTGCACCATGAGGGTGGTGGAATACTGCAACAGTTTGCCCATTGTCCAGGGAAGTGGTTGAGGTCCTGTACCTAGAGATAGTCAAGGTGAGGCTAGACAAGGCTGTGAGCAACCTGCTCTAGTGGGGGATGTGGCTGCTGACTGCAGGGAGGTTCGGCTGGATGACCTTTGAAGATCTCTCCAACTCAAACCATTTTGTGATTCAATAATTCTGTATTACATCTGATACTCCTTTTTTTTTTTTTTTTTTTTTATGTGGCCAGAGTCTATGCAGCAGCAAGAGGATATTCCTCTACCCAGTGGTTTCCAGCAGTATTTAGGAAGAAGAGCTTTACACAGGCACTATTTAAAAATCTATTAAACATTAAAATAAGTGATCTTTTTATTTTGTAGCTTTTGCTGTGCAGTTGCATAGCAGCTGTGTGAGCAGCATATAACTTTCAATTAGCAGCTGTGACATTTTGCATATGTTAAACTCTAACTAGGTTTCATCATCCTGCTTAGGACACAGCTTCAGGAAAGAGAAGTTAGTTACAGACCATTTTTCTCTTTGAAGTTTCAGTGCAAAAATAGTCACAGCTTGTGAATAAGGTAACTTTTTAAGGGGGAAAAGATCTGTTTAAAAACAGTGCTCTCTTTACAGGGTAAAGAGAGCTTTAATATGAGGAAATTTACCAGAATAGTATTTCTTTGTGTTCCAGGTACAAGATTCTGTGCTATTTCGTATACATGCAGTGCTTCTTAAAGTATTTTCACTCTCTTCCTTGCATCTTGATTAGCTTATTGAACAAAATACTGACTCTCAGAGCAAAGCTGTTGCCCTGCTTCTGTTCACGTTGCTGTTTTGCTCTTTTACCACAATTGATTAACCTCCCTCTTCCCCTTACCAGCACTGCAGATATTACTGCTGCATAAACAAAAACCAGAAGGGCAATTGACATTTCAACAGGAAAACATTTATACTTAATAAATGTTGGGCATTAGCCTGAATAAAGTCAATTTGAGTGAATGCCATGGGATGGCAAGATCTTTTGGAAGGGAAGAATTATGTATTTAACATTGTTACCTTGCATTCCTCATTGAATTAACTGATTTGTTTAAACTACAGTAAACCGAAAGATGCATCATGTGGGAAACTGTTCTGAGTGTACATGAGTCATACTGATTTTTATGTGCTCTATATGAAATATATATTCCCCCAACAGGCTGATTTTACATGCAGATATGGAAATTTTGGCTTTGAAAGTTGTGTAAAATCCATAAGAAATCCAAGGGAAGTGAGAACTTCAGAAGCATGTAGGAAAAGGGTTGGCGTGAGGTGTCTCCTAAGGCAAAGGGAGAAGCCATGTGGAGCAGCACAGCAGGCTGTAAGTGGGACCAGTTCCCTTCCTTCTGTATTTCAGTAGCATGGACTTAAGAGACTGGGATTTTCAGGCAGCAGTGATCTCCTGCTGATGTGTTCAAAAGAGAAGATAGGATGATTATCTTAGAGAAGGGGATTGAGGCCTTACTTGGATAGTCCAAAATCTGAATGAGATAGCTTCGTGAAATCCTGCAAGATGGCTTAAGGCAGAATTAGTATCCCCTCTGTGTTAAGGAATAAAAATTAAAGCTAATCAAGGGCCAGATACTTGATGTAGCTTTAACCTGAAATGCCTGAGACAAATGGGTACCCATTAGAGCTTATTGCTGCAGAGGGATATAAAATCATGAAGCTCTCAAAAACCATGTTAATTTCATTGTGCTGTTTGGGGCACAAGAGGTGATAATACACTTACATGGCATGGGGAGGATCTGAGCTGCATTTTCAACCCCTTACCCTGACAGTCATGTTTTGGTGCAGGGAAAGCTTTACTGTGTTGCTGCTCTTCACCTACAACTGCTAATAAGATCTTGTAGTGTTAATCAAAATGTAGTTGGGCTCGTGTGACTAGCTGGGTCTCAGTGGTGTTCTGTGAATACATGTGAGGCAGTGGCTTGGGCTGTGGCTTTGCATCATTCCCTGTATGTACCATCTTCCTGATGAGCAGCCATGTGTGTGTTGGTTTTACTTAGTGAAGGGACCTCTGGAGATCAACTAATCCAGCTAAAACAGGGTCACCCACAGCAGCTTGTCCAGGAGGGACTGAAATCTCTCCAGAGAAGAGATCATCTATTCCAACCCCCCTGTCAGAGCAGGATCACCTAGAGTAGATCACATACGAATGTGTCCAGGCAGATTTTGAATGGCTTGAGAGAAGGAGACTCCACAACCTCTCTGGTTGGCCTACTCCTGGGCTTTGGCATCCACACAGCAAAGACTATTTTCCTGGTTTAGGTGGACCTTCCTGTGTTTTGGTTGGGCCTGTTGCCCATTGGCTTGTCACTGAACACCACTGAAAAAAGTCTGGTGCCATCCTCTTGCACCCACCCTTTAGCTGTTGATGAGGATTGTGAAGGTGCCCTCTCAGGCTGCTCTTCTCCAGGCTAAACAGCCCTAGCCCTTCCAGAGTCTCCTTCTCACAGAGATGCTTCGGGCCACTGTGAAGTGTTTTTTACTAGTTCAAGGAGTAATTCAGGTTTGGAGTTAGTGTTGCAAAGTGGTCTGTTGCACTGCTGAGTAGTAGAGCAGTACACAGAAGTGTGGGAAACAGCTGGAATCAACAAGTGGGGTTCTTTACAAGGAGGTTCTTTAAATTCTACTCTTTGTAGAGACTCAAGGTAATGAGCTTCAGAGCAGTTCTGGCAGTGTACCACAAAGCAAATTCTGACTTTTCTGTGCAGACAGGAGGACTAAGGTACCTTGGTGTGAGTTTCTTGTGTTTGTGTTCTGGTTTCTTCACTGCTGCCTCATGCAAGCCCAAACAACTAAAAAAGAGTGTGGGAACTTAAAAAGATACTGTGACAAGTTCCTCCCTAAAGGTTCGGAATCCTACCTCATGAGATGTATACTTTGTTAGAATATGGCATTTTAACTGTGCTGGCAAAGCAGGAACATGTTTGCTTTCTGAGTAATTTGCCCTAATGACTTTGAACCCTTTTGACAAACAACAGTAATATTGTTACCAGGCTCTGCAGAAAGCTTATCCATTGCTCTCAGTCAGATCTCTGTGCAGATTGCTGCTATCTGCAGGCATTGCTGCAAAGGAATGCATGCTGCTTGGCTTTTGCCACCCTTCCCTCTTGTTCATTCTCTGTGTTTTCTACTAAGTTCATTCCACATTGCGTATATTGCTCTGTCTGAGGAGTTGTAGTTCCACCTTATACTGGGGCCTTGGTTAGAGAATGTCAGCTGAATCCAGTGTTGGGTGGGATTCCTTCTTATGTCCTTTGCTGTAACTTCTCATGTAGTTACAAACTTAAATGTTTATCCACCATACTGTCACAGGGTACTTTAGCTGTGTTGTGCATGCATCTCTGCTGGGTGGGCTGCTTTACCTCGACCATGCTTTTCCCAAGATGATGCTTTTCCCAAGAAAGGTTGGACCAGGTGATCCTGAGGTCCCTTCCAAACTGGTATTTTGTGATTCTCTCTAGTGTGTGTTCATACTTCTTGCACATCATAGTGCCTGAGGCTTTTCAAAGGAGCCAAATGATCCCATCCTGGAGCAGTCATCAGTTAAGGAAAAATTACAGAGCTGTTTTAATCTACCTCATGGTAATGGACACAATAGAGAGCCTTGTGCTGATCAATAAGCCTTGAAAGGGGACTGGGGAGAGCTTGCTCTTTCCAGTGAAAACTGGCACTGCTGTGAAGGGTGACAGGGTAGAAATCAATAGGATGCTGTGGACAGCTGCCTGCCTCTGTGTGGCACAGGGAATGTCCTTATTGTCACTTTTGATGGAGCTTTTGTTTACTTGCTTCTTACTTGTTTCACTTTTAATAATTACTATTTTAGCTAAAATTCCCCACAATCCTAAACCAAAGCAAAGGTAACACCCCAAAAACATCATCACTACATGGCACGGACAAGAGCTAAAGTGATCTAGCATCCTTTTTGTGTACATTTGAGCTCCTCCAAAATCAAACCCAGGGGATATATCAATTCAAAAGGAAGATCATCGCAGTAATTACCTACAGGAACCTGAAATACTGTGTGGCTGACAGGAGTGAAGTGCTCATGAAATCTAGACTCACCACTTTGTCCTGCTCTGTAAATACCAGTTACAGATGTGACTTGAATTAACCATCTTTTGGAGTTAAACTCAGAAGGCATTAGCAGCACTCTGAAATGTAATTCTTTACGTAAACACCGCGAGACCTGGAGCAGCAGGGATAAAAATCAAAATATTCCAAGGCATGCACCAGGGTAATTCAATAACCCTCACATGCAGAGGCATTTCACTCGGTGGGACTTGAACTTGATGTGCTCGGCAGGCTGGCTGTGGCTGGGAAGCAGTTTTCCCCCACCCCAGCCCACCCCGATGCCATTTCCATGCATAGCTGGCCTGGTAGGTGTAAAAATAGCCAGGCAGTGCCTGAATTGGAAATGGGCACCGAGTGCTGCTGCAGTTGCTGGGGTTTCGGGTTCACTGTGACACAGGACAGCTCAGGAAGGGAGCTTGGTCCAAGGGACCGGGGAGCCGAGTGCAGGCAGGATCCTCCCCTGGGATCGGCGTCTGCCCTTTGGGAGTGCCGGGACGGTCCCACTTGCAGGAGTTAGCAGCAGAACTGCTATGGGCAATGCACCAATTTGCCAGGCTTGTCATTCAAATAAGGGCATAAGTACACAGGGCATCATACAGGATTTGGATAAAATCCCTGACTACTATGGATTCATCAGTGAAGAAAGTAAAGATCCTGAAACCCTGGTAAGTCTTGGCTGAAGAAAATGGGAATCAAAGGTCAGGTTTGTGCACGTTAGATTTGGAAAGGATCTCTTTGCTCAGCCTGAGTCTTCTCTGATGATGGTTTGCAGTATTAAGAGATTTCTTAAATGTGTCCCAGTTGAAGCTTTGTTTTTGCTGTTGAGAGTGACTGTGAAGAGAAATCAGCTGTCACTGAGCTATGCAATCATATCAGTGTTGTCAGCTACCCAAAGATTTAGGTGTGTGGGGAGAGAGCAGTGTCAGTGAACCAAGCTTGTCAAATGAATGGATGTGAGCCATGATACTGGCTTACATGGCTGCTGCAGATGGTCCTGCATTGATCAGCCTCAAAACTGGAACTCAGTAAGGCTTGTTTAAGTTGTTGTCTCTCAGCACGTGACATAATTTTGTGTGTTTGCAGCAGAGGCAGAGCCCCATGGATATGTATGCAGGTGAAGGTCACAGTCAGTGGGGCTGGGCACATGCAAGGGGCTCGCTGGAGGACTGGAGAGTTTAGTACATGCTCCTATCAGTAATGTCAGCATTTACTCTGCACAGTAGAAGATCATCACTGGAATGACTACTTCTATAACGTCTATGGCAAGTGAAGTGCCTCTTTCTTCTTTTTTATTCCTGTTTTTTCTTTTTGCAAAATCCATTATTAAATAGTTATTTCATTCAAAATTGGCCATGAAAGGAGATAGTGGCAAAACTTCTGGCAGAACAAGAAGACCAGAAAACCTTTAATCTTGATATATCCAAATATTATGTTCTCCTAAACTGATCTAAAATGAAATAATTCTCACCTCAGCATTACATTTTGCACTCGAATGAATGACTGCAGTGCATTATAGGAAATACATCATTGGGAAGATACCAGAGGCACTCCCAGCAACAGAACTTTTGAGTTCTGCTTTGTCCTAGCAAATAGTTTTGATTCTGTCTTGATTTTCTGATAGGAAGCTTTTTTTGGCTGAATTTTTCTGACTGATGTTACTGCTGATTTCACTGGCAACACAGCTGAACCAGTTCTTCAGAAATAAAACTTTCTTCAAGCTAGAACATGAAATGGAAAACTCAAAAGAGTAGTTTAGACAATGTGGTTTGTTTTATATTTTTTTCTCCCACTAAGCGGTTGAATTAAATAAACTCCAGCATTTCTGATGGGGAAATGTGAAGTCAGGGGGAGGAATGCTGCAAAAGTAGGATGCCCCAGAGCAGGGAAAGGGAGAATAAGCTGCTTCCACTGCTGAACGTGTGGATTTCAACAGGCNGAGCGAAGACTGATCCTGTGTCTCTTTTGAACACACTCTGAATCTTTGCTGTTTCAGGAAATGACTGATGGATGCTTTCACTCAGAACAATAGGATTTTCCTTTTCTGGTTTGGAGTAGTTTAAAAGTCTCAGTTAAAAGACATGAAGACTCTTCTAGGTTTTAGGATTACTCAGTCTGTGGTAAAAGTTTTCATTCTTTAAACCCAAGTACTTTGGGGTTTGACCTTCCAGATGTTTTTGAGGTTCCACTTTGGAGATTCACATTGATGAATAGAACTCAGATCTTGGACTTGCACACATTGTTTCCAAACTGAGATTTACAGAACATTTGTTTTGGTGAATATGGACGGCCCAGTGAGACACCAGGGATTACACATGCCTGAAGTTCAGCTAGTTCTGAAGTGCTCTTCCGAGCTAGAATACTGTTTCTGGTGTTACTTTAAATTTTAATCTCAGATGGATCAAAAATCACTTCTGTCCTTTCAAGTTCTGTGTTTGGAAGAAACACACAACTGGGCAAAAGACTTTTATTCTGTTTCACAGCAGACTCTGCAATTTTGCCTCTGTTCTCACAAATCCTTCATTGACGTAGCAAAAGTCAGCTGGTGCCAAGTCCAGTATGGCGAATTAATGGAGGTAGTGGGAGGCCTCCTACAGATGTCAGTGGCAGCTGAGTATCATAAAGGGTTTATAGAAGGCAATTGCTTCTTGGCTTAAGTAAGGATTGATTTTACAGTAGTTGTCTTCCTCTTTTGGTGTGTTTTCTAATATTGGCCCAAACTCAGGGACACAGTTAGGTTTGTATTTAAACCCACCCTTTAGCAAATACCTTAAACTTGTTTAATTTAGGATCAGTCAGACCCCAAGATATGATAAAAACTAAACTTGCTTTGGAGTGTTCTCTCAAGTGTGGCCCTTTGTCCTCCTTCTGGTTGTAAACAAAGCGAGACTGATGAGGCATTTGTCCACTTCAGTGGAAAGGAAAGAGTGGCTGCATGACTGGTGTCCTGCCAGGGAGGAGCTGGCAAGAGTCAAAGGTGTTGGAATATAACAACCAGCATCAAATGAAAGTCACTTAGGAGTAATTGGGAATTTTCCATCACTATCAAAAGTCTTTGTGGTAAAATGAAGAACTGCTATAAACTGGCATGTGCAAATATTAAAATTACTGGAAGAGGTCTTTCAGTTCTATAGTGATGAAAATACTTTGGAATTAGAATGTATTTGTTATTTTAGAATGTGCATATATCTTAATGTACTCCTCAAGCCAGTTGTATGTTCCTAGCTGGGTTTTTTGTTGTGTCTCTTGCCATCTCCAGCCATACTGATGAAATCCATTTGTAAAGACACTCTAAATCTTGTGTATCTTTACACACTGTGCCTCCTTTGCGTTGCAACCTCTTTGCCTACCATCAGAAAGCTTTTACTGGTTCATATAATAAACACAGACAATATTAGTTTTCCCACCTGCTTTAGTCCTATGTAATTTTGGCTCCTACTCTTTGATTAGAAGTCAGGAATATTTTAATCCTGGGTTATGTGCAGTGTATAGCATAGATCTTTTTCTTTTCCAGTAGCTTCAGGCTGCTGAGATTGGAGTCATCATCCCTGGAAGGATTCAAGAAATGTGTGGACATGGCACTTAGAGACATGGTTTTTAGTGTCCGTGATGGTCTTAGGTTGATGGTTGGACTCAATGATCTGAGAGGTCTTTTCCAACTGAAACGATTCTGTGATGTTGTTACTACACAGTTCTTGCTGTGCCAAAGCCAGGGCCCACATCCACTGTATGAAACAATGAGGTGAGGGCAACTTCAGCTGCAGTTCCATGAACTGGTGGTGACTTCATCTCCTTCATAAAATTCTGATTAATTGGCCTAAAGACTCAAAGCACCTTTAATTATTCAGGTGCATGGTATCTACTTAAAAGAATATTTTTGTTTTTTCTGATTTTTAACCATTATCTTCAACTTAGAGAGATAAACCCCTGAGATGAAAATAATTAATTGCTGGATACTATTAGCTACATCTTGGTAGATAATATTTAACTTGCAGGTGATCTCTGGCCTCTGGAAACTTTTCTTCCTTTCCACACTTCACAGCTCCTTTGGTTCCGCTTCTTATTTCTTATAAAAAAAAAGTTAGTTTATTGTAAGTTCAGTTGTGCCTTTTTCCTGGATAAGAAGATCTTTTAGAGTAAGAGAAAGAGATGTTGGAGTTAAAACTGCTGTTTTAGAATTGTGGCCTTTCTGGTTCATCTGTTTATTGATAAATTCTGTACAGCCAAAGGTAGGCAGCAGCATGAGTTAGATCTGAAACTCCTGGACGTGCTCGAGTGGGAAAAACTGTGTGATAACATTACTGGTTTGAAATAGGAAAATGGGGCATGGTGGTCATCCAGGAATCTAGATACTGAAATTTCTCTAAGATCTGTGATTTAATTTGTCTTCCTTCATGTGTTCCAGTAAATTAAAAAGAGGAAAATATATATCTTTATGAGTAAAGGAAGTGGCTTTGAAAGTACAGCATTGTTGTAGTTTTCATTCAGTAAACAAATGTTATTTCGTTAAAGGCTTGGAAAATATTTCCCTTGGAGCTGTTATCTCCTCATTTAACTCCTGTACCATTATTAGATTACTGAGTCTGTTCCTTTGCAAGTGCAAGGTACAGCTCATCCTGGCATGTGTATCAGAAGTGCAGGCTGAGAGTCTGCTGTGGTAGTTTAATTAAAAAGAATATATAAATATTACCTTCCCGCAGTCACAACTGCATCTCAGACTTGAGGTTCACAATGTCACCATGCTTCTTTTGTGAAGCCCTTTGGAGATCAGCAGCACTTTCAGCTCAATAGATAAATACCTCAGGATACAAAAGATAAAATGTGAGCTGCTGGAAAACTGTCTGGCATGTTTCACAGAAGCTGTTCCACGAGGAAACAGGATCCCTTTTGAGATCCTCTCTTTTACGTTCGAATGCTGGTGTGGAGGAAGCTCCTGGATTGGCAAAAAGTACCCATGTGAGAAATGAACTGGGTAAGGGTAGCACCTTGTCTGTGCCCAGTTTGAACAGGTGGTTTCTGACACTGAGGCAAAATTTAGTGGCTGTCTCAATGGTAGGAGCATAAATTGACACACTAGAAAGTCCAACGTGGTAAAACATTGGTGAAACGTGTTTCCATACCTGTCATTTCCCCACTGCATCTTCTAAGTACTGAATAACGTCAAGAAACTACAACTCCCTGGGTTTAGATGATGTAACTTTCCTTCTGCATTGAGCTGAGTTCTCAACGCTGGGCATTACTTGGATCTATTGATTTGAAGAGCCACTACTCAGCTAAGAGCTTTTTAATGAAGAAGAGGAGCTAACAAGCCACCAGTATTTTACTAATTGCAGAAACAGCTGTTGGGCAGGGACTGCTACACGACTCTGAAGTTTGTCAATGGCATTAACCCTGTCAGGTAACTGCAGACTGCCAAATTCTGTCTTAATGCTGAATTTGTGTGTGCTGATAACACAGGATTGTATGTGAAAGGTTTTAATTTAAGTTTCTTGATTTATACAAAGCACAGAAATTAACAGCAGGTTTTGCACACTTTCTGCTCATGGTCAACCTCTTCAAAAGATACAACTAAACAAATTTGCTCCATAAAATCATAGAATGACTTAGGTTTGAGGGAACCTTAGAGAGCAAAACTATACCAACCCCCCTGCAATGGGCAGGGAGACCTCTCAACTAGACTTGGCTGCTCAAGGCCTCATGCATCCTGGCCTTGAACACACCCCAGGAGGAGACATCCACAGCCTTTGTGGGCAGCCTAGTCCAGAGTCTTACCAACCTTGTACTGAACACCTTCTTCCCAAGATGAGTATAAACCTATGCTCCTTCAGCTTAAAACCATTCCTCCTTGTCCTATTGTTAGACACCCTTATGAAAAGTCCCTCTCCTCCCTTCCTGTAGAATCCCTTCAGGTATTTGGAAGGTAGCTTCCCTGAAGCGTTCTCTTCTCTAAGCTCTGATACGTCCCAGAGTCAAAGTTTGAGAGGTGTCCAAAAGGGTTATTAGTATTATGAAATACTGAATGAATGAATTAAGGTGAATGAAAATTAAGGTGGAAAACTACTCTTTGGTTATTATGCATCAGTCTGAGTTTTGGTTTTGCTGTCATTCAATTGCTCAACTCTGTTTTACAGATGAGAATTGTTCAATAGGTCTCATGGCTGGACTCTGTTTTCTCATGGAGGTAGTTGTGATTATTGACAGGTTGGGGTCCTCCACTTTCTTGGAAAGGGGAGGAAACCCAAAGCCTGTCTGCAGGAATCACTTTACTATAGACATGATTTCAAACAAGGATTGGGATGGTTTGGATAATGTTGTTACGGAAACTGAATCCTCCTACTCCCCCAGTCTTTCCTTTTTAAGTGTGAAGCTGGTTTTCACCAGCAAATTTGAATATGTGGAGGAATTCCGATGAGTTTGTTTCAGCACATGATGATTTCATGGTTTTATTTTTGCACATCTCTATAAAATGCCTTTGAGAAAGGCACATGCTCAGTGTGGTAAGTGATGTGGCGTGCTGTGAGACGGAAGAGGCAACCAGAGTGAGGACAGAGGAACAGAAGGGGAGGTTTCTGAGTCTTTGAATAAAAGACTCTTTCCCATATGTGATTTAATTACTGAGATTCCCTGAGCTCAGTGTTTCAATTTCAGGCAAAATTCTGGCATTGCAACTAGCAACAAAGAAGTTGAAGCCAGAGCCTCTCAAATAATTTTTTTTCTTTAAAATAAGTCAGATATTCACTTATTTTTCTGTGGCAAATAGATCCTTACAAAGAATATTTGGCATTCTGCTCTGAGTGTTTTGAAGTTTATAGCAGGGGGTTTTTTTGTGTTTTTTTTTTCTTTTTTTTTTTTTTCATGTTACATAGTTTGTGCTCTGAAAATTCTACTTTCTGGCTGAAATAATTTATCCTCAGTCAAAAGTTAAAGAACAAAAGTTAAGTTAAAAGGTAGGAGCTTCCTGTAAGGTTCAGTAACACCAAATGCTTTGAATCGAGTGCACCCTCAGCAAGTCTGCAGATGACACCAAGCTGTGTGGCACAGTCGACTTGCTAGAGGGCAGGGATCCATCCAGAGGGACCTGGACAGGCTGCAGAGCTGTGCCCAGGCCAACCTCATGACATTCAACAAGGCCAAGTGCAAGGTCCTGCACCTGGGTAGGCACAATCCCAAGCACAAATACAGACTGGATGGGGAATGGCTGAGAGCA